>DWJK01001507.1:0-16774 GCA_018248815.1 Croniades pieria auraria
ATCACAGTCCGGTGTCTGCTTGTCTCATCAAACGGTTACCCATTCGTGTACAAGAATCTCTTTTTAAAGCGAGATAGTTGGTATATCACAGTCCGGTGTCTGCTTGTCTCATCAAACGATTACCCATTTGCGTACACGAATCTCTTTTTAAAGCGAGATAGTTATATATCACAGTCTGCTGTCTGCTTGTTTTGGAAGCCTTAGAGAACATTACAGTTCATTATTAACGCTTCAAGTTCCGTGACGCTCTTTTCCTTAACGTTATATTCGTCAGTGATTCGTCTTTACCACACACGGCCAGCTGTCTTTTCAGTCCTAATTATTATGTTTAGTCACTCGGTTAAAGTACTGTAAAATGTAACGATTAATACGTTATTTAAAATGAGTGTTGATTTTTTTTTTTACCTTTTTATTTCGGTCTACGCATCTTCACCTATAGGGCGTGTAAAGATGACCACAGCGATATTGACAACATAGTGATTTTGACTAAAATTAAACATCATTATAATTTCGACTAAAATAAAAAAAAGACGAATTCGAGTGTTTTTTATGAAAATTATAAAGCAGCATAATATAATATATAATAATAAATGATAATGAAATATTTGTATACACGTTATCTAGTAATGGGAGTCGATGTATGACCTTATGTTTTAATTCTACGTGTGAATGAAATAGCCGTTGCAATGAAACAGTTTCATAATTACCTGCAATAATTCCTATATACGGCGTATGTAGCTGTATCGTCATCATCATCAGCCTATCTCAGCCCACTGCTGGACATAGGCCTCGCCCAATGAGCGCTGTTACGCCCTGTCCTGGGCTCGTGGCATCCAGCACCACTCTTCATTATCCAAACGATACATGTGCAGACGAAATAATATATGTGTGTGTGTCTGCCAATACGTGTGTTATCCCAAAACGGATAATCCTCACGGTTATCAACAATACAATGTTCAGCTGCAAAGCGACGATGTTATCAAAGTGCATTCATCTTACATATTGTCGGTAACATATTACCTATTCTCCTACTCTTATGAGATTATGTCCAGAAATTTATGACGTACACATAGAAATGCAGATATATAAACTCATCTGTGATTGTATCGTGAGCGAGACGGGCACAGACTGTGATAGTCGAGAACAGTGATTGTGTGTAAAAAGAATTGTAACGAGATAATGCGAACGCGTAATTGGAGATAATAAAATGGTTGCGGCCGGCGGGTAGGTGACTAATGCCAATGAGATCGTTTTCCTGTTCCACCGCTCCGCTCGTCGCACTCCGCACGCTCAGAACGCTCATCGCGCTCAACACGCTCAACACTCTGCACACTCGCTACTTATCGCTTACACCTACCCACATTTGCATACACCACTATCATATCTCCGCATGATAAAAATATTTTGCACAGCTACATTTAAAACATGATTTGAACTCTGCCATGCTGTATAAATTGTCGCATGGTCTAGGTGTTATGACCTTTAGTGAACAGGATTATCTTATCGATAGTTGTCTTTGCAAAATAGGTATGTAGTCAAGCCATGTTCTCAGTAAGGACTTACATGACTCGCTAACCCGAAATTAAAACGTAACATCACGCCTGTAGTTCCCGAAGGGGTAAGCAGAGGAGTGTAAAACACCCCCAGGTTTCACCAGTTACGTTTAAGTCCCATGGAGTCGGTGGTCAGCCTATTGCCATAGACTGGGCACAGATCCAGACTCCGAGTCACTGCTAGAAATTCTAAATAAAAAAATCCAATAGTACCTCACCCGGGATTTGAACCCAGGACCTCACGATCACTCGACCAACGAGGCAGTCAAGTGTAAGCCGAACTTGTTTTTAAATATTCTATAATAAGTAGTGCAATTGTGTTGTATAGGATATCTTGGGTTTGGGCGAGCGAGGATGTCTTGGTTATAATTTGGCGATTGGGACCTAAGTTAATTAGACGAACATACGTTCTGTATTGTTCGTGTACTGCATCGTTCGAAGGAAAACCTACATAAATATCACGCAAAATTTGTAGCAGTTATTTTTGCCGACCTGCTGCTAAAAATATCGAATATATGGTCTACGTATGTTTTTGAGATTTGTTTGCCGGCGCTAGCTCGTGCCTAAAAGAGACACCTGAATCGGCTCCACATGGAAGGTCGTTACGTGGAGCCGTTATGTCACTGTTTTTAATATTTTGATTCGCAGGCAACGTGACATTGCTGGCGTTATAAATCGTCTGCAAAAGTCGCGAAGCCCATTGATGATTTCATATGTTTTGTGTTTTTCGGGATGACTAGTTTTTCTGATTATTTATGTGATTATGTTCATGTACAGGTTCCGATACCCGTGCGAAGGGAGGTCGGCTGGGTCCATCCCCGGGGTGAACTCGACGGCGGACCGAAAGACGTACCCCACCATCGAGATCGGCGGCTACACCGGCACTGTGCTCGTCGTGGTCTGCTGCGTCACCAGCGATGAGCCCTACAGGTGAGCATCCTACCCAACGCACAGCCTCAGCTACCTCATATATATGTACCCCAATTGTTACCGTTAAATGTTTCGGGAGTATTTATATATCTAATGAAATATATATTTACTTAATGAGCTTAGCTTAGGTGCGTTTTTTCGGGATAGCCGGTCAAGTTTCCCACCAAGCCGGTTCCTCTTCATGCGCTCCGTGTAATTGCAGTAGGGTCGCAAGTTACTGATATAGGATTAACTGATTAGAGGACTCGATTTTTGAATGTTTTAATTATCTAGATCTTCATCAGATTATGATTGATTCAATTCACCAAATATTTCGATTCCTTGTGTGGCTGATCATGAATTGGCTATCATTCGTTGCCGAATGACGTAGACGATTGTAAATATCTACCTAAATCTTATTAAATCATTCAATAGAGGTGGTAGGGGACATGTGTAAAATCTTTACATATAATAAAACTGTAACTGATCGGTGTCTATACATAGCATATATAATTAAAAATTCATAATGGGGTGCCTTTGTATACGCAAGAGAATCCAAAATAATGTTTTTTCATTTTGTCTGTTTGTATGTCTGTATGTTTGTGCACGCTAATCTCAGAAACGGCTTATCCGATTTGAATGCGGTTTTCAGGATTATATTGTGACGGGCTTCACTTAACATTAAGTGTTTTTTTTTCATTTAAATCGGTTAACAAATAAAGAAGTTATGTCAATTTATTTTTTCAAAACTAACGAAATCTACGCGTACGTACGCGGGCACAGCTAGTCTGATATAAAAATATGAATCCTGTAAAGTCCTACAAAAGTAAATAGTGACGAAAGATGTTAATCCTGTAAACATATTATATAGGAAGGACCTGGATGACCGAGCTTTGCTCTGTAATTTTCAATTTATGTTGAATTCAATTATCGATAAAGAGTTATTGATTTGACTTTAGATAGATAGAATAGGATAAAAATATTTGCACAATGTCTGTTTCTTTACTGATGTAATTAATGTAAGTACTGTATTCTTTTTTTTTTTAAGCTCGGTATTTTTTTCCTGTTTTTTTTTTACAAAATATACTTAGATACGAATTAGATGCGTTGATAAAGGGCTCCCAATAATAGTTTTTCTCACAAAAGAAGGAACTTGATAATAAAGGGAAAAAAATAATCAGAGTGGAGAAATCTGGACTCGAACCGACGTCTTATGGTCTAGGGACCGCCCGATTTCCCACCTGAGCTATTATAACCTTGTAGACGGTGGCAAAATTTAACTTCGTATTCTAATGATATTGGAGCAGTTTTTCATTGTCTGAAAACACAGATAAAACGATATTCTCTAAAAACGAAACCTAGCTAGATCAATGTATTGCCCTCGAAACACCCTGTATGCAAAATTTTATGAAAGTCGTTGCAGCCGTTTCTGAGATTCAGATTATATATATGTGTATATATATATATAAATATATATACACGTATATACACGTACAAGAATTGCTCGTTTAATGATATTACATGCCGATAAACAGATAATAAAGTAGATATAACTACTGTAAAATCTATAAAGATGACATGTTGAAGATAAGAATGCTATAAAATTAATGAAAGATAAAATATTGAATAGAGAGATGAACGCTATAAAAACAGAGACGTGAAACCGATCCGGCCAGCGTACTACACGTATTTAGTCCTCACTGGAGCATAGACAAGACAAATAGCTTTCAATCGTTATGAATGATTCAGACGCGCCGCGGGAACAGAGCACGTGCTGACAGAAAAATCTAGGACAATGATGAAAGAGAATAATGATGATAATGATGACGGTAGTGATGATCATGATGATCGTGATAGTGGTGATGATAATGATGATGGTTGACTGGAAATACCTTTGATAAGTGTATGAAAAGTGTCTGTGACTACGCATTGTAGGCGACCGCAGGCAAAAGTCGCGAAGCCCATTGATGATTATTTATGTGATTATGTTCATGTACAGGTTCCGATACCATATTTCAGGCAATTGACAATTAATCATCACAAGACTTAATGCTTGTGTGAGGCCTTAAACTCAATTGACTATATTTTAATACTAGCTGTGCCCGCGACTTTGTGCGCGTAGATTTCTAAGCTTTGAAAAAACTAATTGACATAACTTCTTTATTTGTTAACCGATTTAAATGAAAAAAAAAAACACTAAATGTTAAGTGAACCCCATCACAATATAATCCTAAAAATTGCATTCAAATCGGATAAGCCGTTTCTAAGATTAGCGTACACAAACATACTGACATACACACATAATGAAAAAACTTTTTCTGGTTCTCTTGCGTATATAAAGGCACCCCATTTTGATTTTTCAAATATATTTGCCATGTACAGACAGCGATCAGTTACAGTTTTATTATATGTATAGATTTATATAGTATTACTTTCATTGTGGTTTCATATCACACCTTCTTGCATGGTGGCAGTCCCATATTTTAAGCGAAATATTGCAATACAAATATTAAACTTCAGTTCTCATTGTGGACGGGTTTTACGGGTATGTTGAAATAAAACGCTTCTTCTGTTGCTTGCCTGTGTTCTGTGGTGTACCGGCGTCAGTGCGTGGAATCTATTTTTGGACACTTCAGCAGCCAGTGAGTCAGCGCTAATAGTGACTACCATTCTACTCGGAGTATTCCGATCATTAATAATGTAACGTAACATCACGCCTGTTTTTCACCGAAGGGGAAGGGATAGGCAGACTAGATATTTTGGGTGAAAGGGTGAACTTAATGCCGTACTCCGGGTACAAATCCAGACTCCATGCTACTACTGGGATTTCAAGTTAGAAAAACCCAATAATACTATGCCTGACCCGAAAATCGAACCGCCCCGACCTGTTGATCAGTAGTCACTCTTGGCAACCAATAGACCAATGAGGCAGTTGAATGTTGATCATTATAGTTCTACCAAAGGTCGTTAAGTTTAGAATAAAAATCCCTATGAAATATTGTCGTATCCGCTATATAATTTGTATTAGATAGGTAAATTATTAACTGATAAAAATTTTACGTTTTTTTTTAAAAGTACTATTAATAAAATTTTTTGTTGTTGAAGTAATATCGTTAACTGTTCTATGTAATGTATTCAAAGGTAAACATTAATTTAAAACTTTTTTATTTTCGCCGATAATGTCTGTCTTTCCCTAAGGTTCAAGCTATCCGTATACCAAACTTTATCGAATTCTGATAAATTTTGATAAAAGCGTAAAATACAATGTTAGTTTGGCTTTTACAATATTGAGAATTATATTACCATAATATTACAGAATTATTAAATATACATGCGTGTAAATTAAGGTGGTTGCAAGCGCAACTGGCCGATCGAGAGGTCCCGGGTTCAAATCCCGGGTCGAGTGCTATTGGATTTTTCTAATTTTGAATTTCTAGTAGTGGCTCGGAGTCTGGATCTGTGCAAGATGTATGGCAATAGGCTCATCACCATCATCATGGAACTTAAACGTAACTGGTGAAACGTGGGATTGCACTACACTTCTCTGCCGCCTACCCCTCCGGGAATTACAAGCGTAAAGTTATTTTTTTTTAAATTATGTGTGGTCACATTTTGTGGGTTATGTGCGTTTTAAAAATGTTCAAGTAAAATTTAGTTGACGGGGGGTACAAAGTTTTTACGCGTTACGAAAATTTAAGGTCACGCGAGGAACAGGACGAAAAGGTCGTAAGCGCCATGCAGAACGCCCGACTTGCGCGTCTGATGGGAATGCAATGGATGGAACGATTTAGTTTTGCTCAATTATTACACAAATAGTAGTTTTTTTTTTACTGGTTCTCCCTACTTCACCATATTTTTTTTTCAACAGTATGTATAGTTAATTTTCGTAAAATTCAATTTAAACTTAAGAGCGGAGAAACCTGTTTTGCTCATTTCTTCAGTAGGACATGGGTCGGTTGTTAAAAAAAAAATTAAGCAGAAGCAGACGTCAGACAGTTCGCACCGCGTATTTCGGCGCTTGCGTATTATTATATATGGATACGGATACAAGCGAACTAAATTTCCATCTTGATCGGGTGATGCTAATTTGTTTACAAATAATTAAATCTTAGCTTCATAGTAATAATAATAATATATATCATACAAACAAAGTATCAGAAATCCCTTTATCTTCATATCTTCGCCAGAAGTTTCATTAATGTCCCGCGTGGACTCCAAGCACATTCTTTTTTATATGGGCTGTCTAGTATTACAGTGAAATTTAAAATTTAAAATCGGTTCTTTTAACGTTTTGTGTTCGTGTTCTGTTAGCGTGCCGACACTCGTTATTCTCATTAAAATTTAAAAACTAGTTTAAATCTTGATTTTTAAAAATTAGGCACTTCAGTACCTACTTGCGTGATACAGAATTTTTTTATTGTTATTATCGTCATTATAATAAGGTATGTCAGGAGTAAAAAGATAATTATGCTTATATGTTGAACTCTAGATATCTCCAAGGGTTGGTTGCTGGTCCAAGCCGTTAAGCATTAAGCTAGCCTTTAGTTAAGCTTGTATACTATGAACTATAAATAAATGGAGTTAGATAGATACTGAATGATATATTTGTTCTGTTGCAGAGCTCATCCGCACAAGCTGGTGGGCAACGACTGTCAGAACGGCGTGTACAGCGTACGCAGCGAGATCACGCCGGAGAACCGCACTGTCTCGTTCAGCAAGCTGGGCGTGCAGTGCGTCAAGCGCCGCGACGTGGTGGAGGCTCTCACTCAGCGCGAGCGCGCCAACATCGACCCCTTCCGCAGTGAGTGCGCCCCCCACCACTCTTCCATATTCTCCTCAATTTTCGCTTCCCCCTACATATGTACTTATATATGCACGTACCATCAGCCTTTGCATGTCCACTGCTGGACGTAGGCCTCTCATCAGCACCACTCCTTCCGGTCCTAGGTCTTCTATAATACACTTATCCTACGTTATACGAATATAAAAACGTTACTGCCGCGTCGGTGTACTGATTTTTTAATAATAATATTTATTGCCACGTAAAAATCAACACATTACACCTTACAAACTAAACACGATTAATAGAAGAAGACTCAAAGACTCGGCCTCTGCTGCCAAGATGCCATAGTCCCATGCTGCGCTGTTTTTCACTCTCCCCTTGTCGTTTGTATCTTATGCGAAGAAAAAGATTATTTCTTTATGTTTATTGGTAACGAAGGATCAATTTCATTTGTCTCTCGTTCCACGACTCCCTTAGTATTAAAACGCATGGCTATAATTATATGTTGGCTTATTGTTATCAATTAAATTATTTCTCATATCAGTATCGTTAACGTAGTTTTGGTATTACATGATAGATATTGAGCTTAGTGGTTAAGAATTCATCCTCTCACTCCGGGGTTCCTGGGTTCAAATCCATGGCGCGCACCTCTTTACACCAGTGCGTTTTAAGTTTAAATATCGCTTGCTAACGGTGAAGGAAAACATTATGAGGAAACCAGCACATATTAGAATTTATGAAGAAAATAATTCGGAGGTTAGTGAAGTCTGCCAACCCGCACTTGTCCAGCGTGGCAGACTGGCCTTAATCCTCTCATCGTGAGAGGGGACCCATATTCCAACAGTGGAATGACAAATGGGTCGATTATGATTGATTGATTATTGTACACGCGTCGCGCGCTCACTTTCGCATGTGTCACGTTTATCTCAAATCATCAATAGAATATTACTGAACAAGGTCTATAATACATCACCATGTATATTAATATACATTTTATCAGTCCTATCGACTTTATCCAATTATCACGATAGAGGGTGTAGTGGATAAGCCGGGGCTCTAAAAACACTCTTAAAACAATATAACCGTCAATTTAATTGTCTTAAGGGATTCTATTGATAACTAGTTATATAGAAGTGCCTCAGTTGTTATAATGGACTTTGAACTTGAAACCGTGTATGTTAAATTATAATTAATTTCAGACCAAACAAATGTTGCGTATAACTAAATGACTGTCCTAAAAAAGCCTCAGAGTCTAATAGGTCGATATCATAATTAAAATGACTCAGTAAAAGGCTTCCTCGAACGATCCAAGCTGTAAGTTCTAAGGATATTAATATCGCTTATGGACGCTTTAATAGTATAGATATATAATAAACGATGACCGGTCCGGTACCAGCGGGCTCCGAGCACCGCCACAACCCGCCGAGCCTCAACCTGAACGCGGTGCGGCTGTGCTTCCACGTGTACCCGGAGAGCCCCAACTCGGGCAAGTTCCGGCACAAGCTGCGGCCCGTGGTGTCGGACGTGGTGTACGACAAGAAGGCGATGAGCGAGCTGCTCATCAGCCGCGTCAGCGCCTGCACGGGTTCCGCGCGTGGCGGTCTCCAGCTCATCCTGCTCTGCGATAAGGTGACCATCTCCCTTCTCATGGTCTCGTGCTTTATATCATTGTGTAGGACGACAGTAGCACATAATTTTTTTTGTTAATAGTATATTTAGTGTGGCTTAAAATTTATTTACATTTTATCTTTAGAATGTCATCTTTATTTGTGGTGTCATTTTTTCCATAAAAATGGTTTAGAAACTTGCTGGAGATGTTATACGCTGCAAAAATCGGATTTTTTTTACCAACAATAGAGTCACTAGCGTTTTTGACCAAGATTATCTTTGTCTTATTTTCATACTTATTTATTTAGGTACGAATATTAGGTACTTATATTTTCCTTAGGTACGAATACTCTATGAAGACTGCGAATCCATAGTACCGTAAGATTTAAAAAGTGCTCGTCTTTAGTGAAAAGGATATAATGTCGATGTGATGTGTATGGATTTACACTCGCACACGTTTAAAATTTCAAAATTTATACGCTACGCTGTTCTCTTTCTATACATATACTGTATAGAAAGAGACAACAGCACTGTACTCTTTCTATGCATATTCTGAGTGCGTTAAACAGAAAAGAAAGAAACATGCAATACCTGAAGCTCTGTCGTCTAACGTTCGTAGAAAAGAGGCATCTTTTTCTCAAATGCTAAAGGAGACTTTTTCTCTAATTATTTCTCAAAGCACTCTGATGTTTCAATGCGAGTACTTTCCGAAATATAATTATTTCGAATACGATGGCTGAACCTATATATGTATACTTGTATTTTATTTAACCAGTGGAACTGCCCGTATCGCGCCGAGTTCGAAACTATCACACAAGATTGTATGTATGTTTCGTTGTCCCGCAGGTGTCTCGCGATGAAATCACGGTGGTGTTCGAGGAGCGGAATAACCACGGAGCATCGGTGTGGCGCGACCACGCGGTCATCGACCACGTGCACCGGCAGTACGCCATCGTGTGCATCGTGCCCGCCTATCGGAACCCGAAGATCAACAGCGAAGTCGAGGTAAGATCTCGAGTTTTACTCTCGCACGGTTCCTGTAACTTAAAATTCACTCTTAACTCCCCGCTTACGGAATCGTTGTCGGTTGCAGACTTGTTTGTACCTGGAGCGGCGTGTGGACAAAGCGTGCAGCAACGAGATCAAGTTCAAGTACATCCCCGACATCGACTACTCAGGTACTGCGCGCAAGCCTCGCCCCGACCTCTCCTTCCTCTCCCTGTTATTCGCCGATCCCAACAATAACAAGCGCGCCGCGCCGCTCGGGGACGCGACCGGCGTTCCCGTCGAAACCGTCGAGATTATCGAACCCATCGAGGCCGTGGAACCGATTGATAACGTCGAAGTCGTCGAGCCCGTCAGTTCTACCACTGAGAGCGTATCGCCCTCCGAGGACAGTGGCTCGGCCACGCTCGCGCAACCCAACGGTGACGTCGACATGCTCGACGAGTCGGCTGCTGAAGCACCGCCTGAGCGGAGCCTCGATGACCTACTCGAGCAGGTGGCTGAACTCGACGAAATATACTCGGAGAGTCGCACCCGGTTCGAGGAGGCCGCGGCGGCCGTCGGCGACTCCGCTCTCGACGACGACTTCGACGACGCCGGTACCTACACCAGTCTGCAGCTCGCCTTCAAGAATCCGCTGCCCATCGCCGAGCCCGAGCCGGCGCCCTACGAGGACGTGCAGGTGCACACGTACCGGGGGCCCATCGTCGAGTTCGCGCCGCTCAAACGTGACGTGGACGAGGAGCGCGCGCCGCCGCTGCCGCCCAAGCGCTCGCGCCGGGCGGCCGCCGACTCGCTCGCCGCCAGCCAGACCTCCGTGGACAGCATCCTACGGCCCGGGCGACAGCTGCCCGTGGCGCGCACGCTCACCCCCGCGCTGGCGCCCGCCCACAGCGAGCCCGCGCTGCCGCCCGCGCCCAAGAAGCGCTCGTTCCTGTCGCGGCTATTCCGGCGCAAGGAGAAGTCGCCGGCGCCCAGCGTGCGCTCGGAGGGCGCGCCGGCGCAGCGCGGCAAGCCGGCGGGCCGCTCCGTCAGCAGCGTGTCGGGGCAGCGGCCGGCGCGCTTCCGCGCCTCCGCGTCGCACGGCTCGCTGCGCGCCGCCGACAGCGTCACGCACATCTCGCTGCACGGCGACGCCGACGAGCGCTCCGCCTCGGCCGCGTCGCTGCGCCGCGCCGCGCCCGCCGCGCCCGCCGCGCTCGGCCCGCCCACGGACGGCGGCACCATCCTGGTGGCCGAGAGCGTGCTGGCGCTGGACGCCGACTCGTTCCGCAAGCTGCAGGACGACCTGGAGCTCACGGAGGCGGAGCACTACGCGCTGTACATGGCCGTGGCGCCGCACGCGACGGCCTCCGAGTTCGACGAGACCAGCTGCTACTACTCGCCCGTGGACGGCTCCAAGTTCTCGACCGACGCGTAGCCGCCCGCTCCCTGCGCCGGCATCTCGCACGTAAACCGGAGCGAAATCAAATTAACGGAATGTTACTGCTAATCCTTCCTTGGTCAATATTCTCGTATTCCACAAGGATCGTGTTGAAGATATCATCGCTTATATTACTCTATTTTCTGATCTCCGGTCGAACACTTTAAGGAGATCTTGACGATAAATATGAAACATACATATATAAAACGTGTTAATAGTACGTAAAGGGTTTTAAACGCTTTTCTATTCTAGTCTCAAACATTGCGTAGTCTAAAATTTGTGTAATAACGTACTTCAGAACATGGAATCCATCCCTTTGATGCCAAATTTTGATCGATGCAGCGGGTGTGGTAACTCAGTGGTATTGTGCGAAGTAGCGATGAAAAATTTTACACTTATCAATACCGTAATGTCCGTCCGTACTTGTAAAATAAATGAATTTTTACCCTGTGCAGGAACCGTCACCTAATTATTTAATATAAATACTTCTGGAAATTTCTATGCAATTCTTTTCAGTCCTGCCCTCTATTATCTAGTCATAACTAAAAATATGTGAAATTTTAATGACTTCTTTTCAGGTTTTTTCCCTCCTTTTAGTATTGTTTGTTGAATTTTGTTTTACATTTTTATTTGCGTACTTATTTAATTTTGCAATTGTTATTTATTTAAATACATATATATAAAGTCCTGTTACAACTATGTTGTTATATTTTTTTTACGTTGTTTTATGTTTTTGTTGATCGACTTTCTTTTGTTATGTTTAATCAAAATTTACGTTTTGCAATGTTCTAGCGTACTTGAACGGCAAGAAGCGGAAAATATTGGACACGCGGGGGATTGAGTCGTACGAATGCGACAGTAAGTGTCCTGGTATATTATATTGGTATATAGAAATATTTAATAATATTTGGTGGGGGTTCGGTCTGGCACTGTTAACTGTCGAATAACCATTTATATGTATATCACACAAGCAGGTGTTATCGCCTTCATTCGCAAGTCGTTTTCTCGCGAAACATTGTGTCAGTCCTCAGAGCGTTATAATAATAATCGACCCATTTGTCATTCCACTGTTGGAATATGGGTCTCCTCTCCTCAGAGCTTATTATGGTATGTTGTTATGGGTGTGGGTTTATGCATTTCAATGAGTAAAAGAACCGATCATCGATGGACGGTTGTCTACACGAAGAAAGTGACAAGTGGCTGCGTCTCATGGAAATCTGCAATCGACGGCGGACAGCACCACGGGAATATCGCTGTTAGTGTCATTTAATAGGTTTTTTCTTTTTTTTATATTAGACCTGCCAGAAGACTAGCAAATTCAATGCCGATAGTTTTGTTTTTCAGTGATGTGTTAGTGTTACATTCAGTTTTGAGTTATGTGAGCACAGTCCAACCGTGTATTTACAAGTTAGTTGTATTCGTTCAATTTAGAGCCTTATGTCTTTACTCAAAGAGCAGAGATTGGAGTGTAAAACAACTCGGTACCAAAATGGCTCAATATATTAAGAATCTAATAAGCAAAACTGTGAGGAACGAATTTGGAATTCGAACAAAATGAACGTCGTAGAATTATGAAGCCGTTCGGATATGCGTAACACATTAAATTCTCAAAAATTTTGCAAATTGTACACTAAAATACTATTTTATAGATTTTCTTTTTTTGTAGTCGTGGATTTTGTAGAATACAATTTTTTTTGCAAAATTCAAATTGAAAACGAGTAGAACATAATATATAGAAAAAAAATGGAGTGTTCTAGACGTGTGTGGTGATCGAAAATTACCAAAAACGAAGTATTATCATTTTAATATGAAACAAATAGCAATCCATCCAAATATATCAATATTTTCTAGAAAATCTTTTTAAAAATTATTATTTGATCTAAGCTTCTTGTGCCTTTCGCGGCAAAGGTTGTAAATAATGAAGCTTTAAAAGAAATCAGTATCTATTATAAAATCATTAATATATAGAAAACGCTTAGAAGTGGAATGTATTTCAATACGTGAAACTAAACAAATATTATCGTTATGCGTTTATTATTTTTATATCGAACATTAGATTCAACTTGTTTCTTCTTTATGTTCTACGTCTTATATTAGGTTAAATATTTAAAATAAATGTAGCTTAATTAACCCCGTGGAAGTATATACCGATAGAATAGTGTCATGTCACAACACATTAATCAATAATTAGTACAAATTTTTATCGAGAAATGATGGATTAATGCTAATGTGGGATATATATGTATGTACGTTTATAATCTGGAGTGTGGAAAAGAATATATTTTGTTGCTTAATATTAACAATAATGATATTTATGTAGGCAGCATTCAATGCTCGTGTGTTTGTTTGTAAACTCTTAATGGGAATGCCGTGCCTCTTTGTAAACGCCATAGAGAAACTATCAATTATTTTTGCGGCGCTTGCGTTGGCGCGGATGGATGGCATTTAGGATTCGAAATATTTTAAAAATGTAGAAAAATACGAATGCTTTTTACATATTAATAAAAATTATATGGATATTAACTACAACATATATTTGAACAAAACATTGTTAAACAATTGAAATAAACAATTTTAAGCATTAAGATATTTTTCTTAAAAGTAAAAATTTAAAAGTTGTAGCAGTTTTTTTATATAATAAGGCTTGCTAGACATTTGCTAATCAATTATGTATATTAATTTTGATATTTGGTAACATTTAAAATTATTTTAAATTAACATTTTTTTACACTGTAGATGTCCTTTTTATTGCCTTTGTTAAAGATAATTTAAAATTATTAAAAGAAATCTAGAATTTAACACTGAATTTATTATTATTTTATAGCACGTAGCGCTAATATAAATGTTTTTATATATTAAAGAAATCTAATGTTTTTATAGCTAGGAGGTATTTATTTATGTATTTTTATATTCCCTGTGTTGTAACAACCCGTGAAACAGAGGTTGAAGTTTGTTTGACAGTATACACATATCTCTTTTGAGTATTAAAAAATGGTTATTAACAAAACTTTAGACGATTTTACATTGTACATGACTTTCGTGTAGACTAGTGATTTTTGACAGGTTTTTGTAAGAATACAGAACAGGTTAGTTGTCCACGGAAAAGTGACATTTATACAACGTTTGGTTTTTTTTTTTCAAATGTAATTCGTGTTGACAGCTAAGCTGTTATGTTTCGACAATTTTTTTACAATTTTTACATACGATAATTGATAAACGTTAAGCTTGAGTGATGCGAAATTCTATTAATATGCTAATAAAAAGTACGTTCATAATGCAATTTTTTTATTCGATGTCACTCGCGCGCTCCACTCACGAGGGATCGAAGGTACGCGTGTGGACTATTAGCATGCTTGTTTTTTTGGTTTGGTTGTATTTTGTTACTTCATTCAGGCTTAAATTTTCACATTTTTAGTCTGTATTTTTTTGCATGCTCACTTTAAATCGTTTTTTTGGAAGTCCTCATTGTAAATACTGTGTACTGTCGGTGTTTGTGGGTCGAGTGGTTGGCCGTGACGTCACTAACTTTTTTTTAACGCCCTGCATTTTACATCATGATGTCCGTGCTTATCTGTTCTCATCGATGATCTTTGAGGAGTGGACGTGGTTCCATTCCATTATTCCATTCCATTCCATTCCATTATTGTCCAATAATTGGTAAGCTCGTTAGCTGATAGATACCATGGCATTACCTGGAGATGACTGGCCAGTGATGCATATTATAGTGAATTGAGAATTTCCATTTAACTGCATGACACTTCTGCGCGTACATTAGTCGTTTTTTTTTTTAGTTTGGTCGTTATATTTTTTGTTGATATCGTAGTTTTGCTTAGATTATAGTAATTTTTTTATCCGGTGAACTATATCGCATTATGTGTTTCAGGGCCGTCTCCGCCGTTCTCCCAAGACTCTCAAATCAAATTGGAACCAAGAGGTATATAATCATTTTTTTCTCTCCATTTCTTTATTTTTATTTGCTGTTCTTTTCTAACACTCAGGTTGCAGTAGATTAAATATAAAACCGGTTTATGTGTAACTGGCCACTGCCTGCAAAAATTTTAAAGTCGCGCTAGTGGGTATGTTTTTTCCCTCAATATTTCATTTGGATCAACTGCACGACGCTGCTCTAGCGCGGATTGGAGGAGATAGAGATTAGTGGCCAAACAGAGGATCGCATATTTTCAAGTACTTGAAATTATCCGAATGAGGTTTTGCGGTGATCACTTAGCAATATCAATGAGAATTGATTCCTTAGCATGTTCTCCGCAGCACAGAAACGTTTGAAGATTTTTGTTACTAGCAGTTACCCATTCTAGAGCTGAGTGTGCCTAATGTTGCTTATTTTTACAAATCGAATGCAGTAAGCATATAAAATACGGAACCACATGTTCCACCAACGCTTTAAATTTCATTTTTAAGTTTTCTTGTCAATGTTCTTTTATTTTTTGTTTCATCATCATCATCAGCCTACTCCCGTCCGCTGTTGGCCTCTCTAATGGCACGCTACTGAGCTCGATCTTCAGCTCTACTTCTTGTTTGGTTTATACCAATAATGACAGATGTATGTCTTGTGTACAGATATCAGTCTGCGCAGCCCGCAGCAGGTCGCGCACAACTACTTACTACATGATTATTCGGTAATTTCATATTTTCCTTAATATAGTAGCAAATTGGTGTCATTGACAAATTTTTATTTACTTGTTAACACGACGGTGGTCGTGTTGAAAAAAAATTCAAAATGCGTTACAGAACTTAAAATACGCTTTTAATATGTGCTAGGTTATCCTCTAGCATCTTCTCTTCTGTCCAGTCCCAATATCCAAATATGCATAGCGTTATATAAATATAAAGGCAGCAAGTACAATAACTTAACATCATGTAAAAAAATATAAAAATTGTCTATACTCATACGATATCGACGAATGGCCACTAACTACTCATCAAAATTGACAAAGGACACTTCGACTGTCATAGACAATCTTTGTTAAAAGCGCGGGAACTTTTGAAATGTTACTATTATAATATTTTTAATAGGTTCCTACGTAACTTGAATGTCTTGTTGCATGCTTGCAAACTTTTAAATGTATCAAATCGGGATGTTTTAATTCGATCGTAATTCCTTAAAAAATATTTTAACTAATCATTTTAGTTCAAATAGTCCATTACTTATAATATTTTTTCTAATAGCAATTGGCCATGGGCGGGCCGAGCACCTCGTATCAGTACGTGCAGGCGGGGACCGGACTGCAAGGCCTGGACGGCCTGGCTCTGGAGGCCCAATCGCCACACTTACAGGTACATTTAATTACCGAAATCTTTTATGTATCTACCATTTTATTAAACTAAGTACCTGCTTGAGTAGTGTTATTTATAAAATTACAATAAAACAATTCATTGTTATCGTTACATCACAGAGCAAATGAGACAAATTTTAAAAGTGTAACACAGAAATGTGTATAACATTTAGAAGGCAATAATTAAATAATTAATAAT
>DWJK01001508.1:0-16773 GCA_018248815.1 Croniades pieria auraria
AGTTATTAAGCAGTTATTAAGGACTACGGCCTTAACCCTCTCAATATGGGAGGAGACTCATATTCCAACAGTGGAATGTTAATGGTTGGATAAAAAAAAAAAAAAAAAAAGTTATTAAGCAGTGATAGCCTAGTGGTTAACAATACAGCCTCTCGCTCTTTGAGTGCTGGGTTCAAATCCATGGCGCGCACCTCTTTACAAAAGTGCGTTTTTAAGTTTAAATATCACTTGCTAATGGTGTAGGAAAGCATCGTAAGAAAACCTGATATTTTAATCTTAAACAAACGCGTAATGTTGTAAAGTTACAGATGCGTCAAGGGGTTTGAATCCAGAACTCCGAGATGAGATACTAAAATCTAAAACACTAAACTATGAATACGAGCACTCCGCTTGCAATAATTTATAATTCTATTAAAAAATAATATTTTGTAAATTACTTTTTATTTTATTGACTTCCTAGTTAGTTGGTCGATTGATTGCAAATGCGATTGCCGACCGAGAGGAGTCTGGCTTTTAATTCCGGGTCGGGTAGTACTAGATTTTTCTAATTTAGATTTTCTAGTAGTAGCTATGAGTCCGAATCTGTGCCCGGCGTATGGCAATAGGCTGCCTACCTATTCCATAGTGGGGCGTACACGTAACTGGTGAAACGTGGGAGTATACTACACTTCTTTACCTACCTTTAAGGGGTTTACAGACTAGATGTTACAATTTATAGTATTACCTACATAATTGCCTTTATCACGTAAGGAAGTCATTAATCACAATCGAACCCTTTATGAAGAATAGTATTAATATTTAACTGATGCTGAAAACTAAGTAGATATGTACGAGATTACAAAACTATTTTGCTCCTAATTGATACAGTTAATTATTCAATGTAAAGCTATTACTAATGTAAAAAGAGTACGATAAATGATTAATTAAACACCGTCCATTATAACTAATTACTAATGTCCGATGGCCAAAAGTAATTTAATAATTGCATCGCTTCGTTAGTTATTAATTTAGTTATTAACGTCCATCAGTATCATATTTTGAATTCAACTGAAATCGAAATCGAGAAAAAGTAAACTCAGGGGATGCCGGGGGTAAATTAATTGGAAAGGGATCAAACCCTTGTTTTGACTGCGCAAATAGAATTAAAAACGAACTCCCCATATACCGATGATATAATCGCTCTATTTAGCTATTTAAACGTCCATTGCCCGTTCGAGTCCGGCTGACTTCATTACACCGAGCCACTAATTTAAAGCGCGACGTTCTTATTAAACAGGCTTGAAGTGTACAGAGATTCGCACGTTACACTAATGTTTGTATATATGTCTACATATTTTATTATAATTCGTATTACACCAGGTAGAAAATAAATTTTAACATCATTTTTGTTCATTTGATATTCCAAAGTATCATTAAAATTTATTTAACTATCAATCAAATACTGTAATACATACAAAACTTATAGACAGCGTGCGCCCACAAAGTGCACCTCGGATTTGAAAACTGACATTTCAACCACTATTCTACACCATTGCGTTATAAATGTATCATATTATAGTGCTCGAATTCCCAAGAAGCGAGTGAGAATTTAGATAGAGAGTTTTACGAGAGAAATTCCTGGACGAAAAGTAGCGATAGGATTACTGCTCTCAATTACCTTTGTGCGAGCACCTAAAAAGCGAACAAAATCTAGCGCCTCCAATAAAAAAGTATATTACCATCCTTGTATCCATCCATTCATCGTGTACCATTCATCTTGCATGTAAGTTATGTTAACAGTCAACAGAGCTACATATATAAGTTGCTAGCAGGCCCCCAATCATTGAACTATTAATTAATCATTGATTACTAATATGTGGGATTCTTCACCCATGAGCGAATGAACCACTTATCAGAACTTTCTCATCAATCATATAACCTACCAATTTACATAATTTCTTTTTATTTTCATTTCTCCGTACTAATATCGTTATTACGATGTATTTTTTTTATTTCATTATCATGGTAATAAGTAAAAGGGACACCTACCACTCTAATTAAAAATAAAATAAATAAACAAGTAATGATCAGTTGAACATCAAGGAGTTGATACGCTTCAACACCATCTAGTGGCGAGTTACATCAAACCGCGTTAATGTGAGCATATATATTTTTTACATGTTATTGCCCTGCTTTTCATATTCAGTGTAAGGAATAGTTCGACACAAATTTGCAAAAATTGTTATATGGTTGTACCGGCAAATTCTCTCATAATAGATAAAATAGTTAAATTAATTTGAAAACTTAGCGCTACTTTCTTTCTTCGTCGAAAAAACGGAATAATCAACCGATGCCGTTACATATCTTGGACAAAATAACAGTTAATGTAAGTCGATATCAACGCTTTAAAAAACGGCCAATAAAGTTTCACTAAAATAAAAAGAACGACCTAAATGTATTGCATAAATATTCCAGATCTTTAATCTCAAAGCTTTTTGCTGAAAGCGGTTAACATAAAAACTGCCTATAAATTTTATTTTGCCTCTCTTGTCTTAATACTCTCAATATTGGCCGCAGTAAAGCATAATTCACATTACACCCAGTTTTTTGCACACTCTATAGATAATGTTATAAATTTCTCCAAACGATAATTTATATTGTTGTCGGAATTATAAGTTGACCTTCCGTTACTTTGATTGTTTTGGTACAATTGTCAAGATTTTCTGCATCTCACAAGTACCTACCTAATTCGAATTGCCTGTGTATGTTTGTATGTATGTTTATAATCAATAACTACACTATCAATGATAATTCATTATATTTATCCATGTTATCATGATCATCGACCTATTTCAGTCCATTGCTGGACACAGGCCTCCCCCAATGTGCGCCATCGCGCCCTGTCCTCGACTTGCCGCATCCAGCATCTGCCTGCAGCTTTTCGCAGATCGTCATCCCACCGGACCGCAGGGCGTCCTACACTACGTTTACCGAGCCGCGATCTCCACTCCAAAACTCGCCTATTCCACCGGTTATCGGTTCTTTGGCAGATATGCCTCGGCCCACTGCCACTTCAGCGAACTAATCCTTTGAGCATGTCAGTGACTTTGGTTCTCTGTCGGATAGTATCATTTCTGACCCTATCCTTCAGAGAGACTCCGAGCATAGCTCGCTCCATAGCTCGTTGAACGACTTTGAACTTGCGGACTAGGCGCACTGTGAGTGTCCACGTTTCAACTCCGTATGTCATGACAGGTAGGACGCACTGGTTGAAAACTTTAGTTTTCAGGCACTGCGGTATGGATGACGAGAATACTCCAAATGCTGCCCAGCCCAGCTGAATCCTCCTCATGGCCTCCCTCTCAATATTGTTTCTGCCTAACTGCAATATCTGTCCGATCATGAATTTGGTTTTTTCCAAATTCCTGTCGAGACCTATTCGTCGCGAGGCCAATGCTAGGCTATTCAGCATTTGTTGCAGCTCATCCAGCAACTCCGCCAGTAAGACTACGTCGTCTGCGAATCACAAGTGCGAGATGTAGTCGCCAATTATGTTTATGCCCTTAACTTTCCAGTCCAGCGTCTTAAACATATCCTCCAACGCGCATGTTATACGCAAGGATAATTGAATACATGATATATTTAAATTAGTATGAAGTAAATAAAAAAATATGTGAATACCTTGAAGACGTTTGTTTAAAATATTATTTTCACCTTAGTATTAAATCAGTCCGGAGTAGTATGAGTCATCTATTATAGTCGGTCACACTTCTATCGCTGCCATTATTCACTTAAACATGTTCGCAAAAAATATCAGCAGATTCTCTTGTAAAATTTCTTTAATAAGAAACTATTTTAATTATTTTTTATGTTAATAATAATAAAGCCTTTTATTTCTTGCAACAAGGAACTAAATACAAATTTACTGCGATATCTAAATGAAAGAAATAAAACACTAATATTGTAATACACTCTTTTAAAACTTTTACTTTATTATTGTATTATTTATATAGAAGTCTTCAATTATTACGCAAGAACCCCTCTTTGAATGAAGGCCTCCTCCAAAAGAGTCCACTTTTCTCTGTTCTGTGCAACCCGAACACAATTAGGGCCAGCTACTTTTACTATCTCGTGTAAGGTCTTCCTATGAGTTTCTTACCTCTAGGGCCTTTCCATTTGATTATTCTCTTCGTCCACCTGTCTTCTTATTTTGGAGTGTCTGATTTTTTGTGTTTTACTGCTGTTAAGCATGCTGCGTTTTATTTTTGATATTATTTGTGTACTTCCAAGTTTGACAGGCACGGTAGGTGTCAGATTTTTGTAGAATGTATGATTTTTGTAGATTTTGTAGAATGTATCTATATTCAATATTTTAAAGAACTATTTATATTTAATGTTTTGACCATATACCCTTTCCCTTTGTAACCGTCTCGAGTATTAAGCGTGCGGAGAGATACTAATACTGTGTTTTTGTCAGTGTTCCCCTGAACTATGTCAGCTGCGACAGATGATAATGCTTCCATCTAGGCGATAGTGTTGTCAACTAAGTTGTCAAATATAAGTACGAATAATGTGCCACTACCCACATTGAAGGGCGCTCATGTGCGTATTATACTGATAAAACGAAAATAGCATAAAATCTAGACGAACCAAGCATGACTTGAGGTTCATTCACGTCCATATTATCGTATAGTTAGCAATCCTTTGAACCATGCTGACGTCACCATTATTTAGCTATTCATTTCACGCGCTCGCTCTCGTGACGAACGTACAAACTGAGAAGAAAGCCTCTTATCAAAATAGTCATCATATGCCATGCGCGGGCCTCTCGAAAGAAGCTTTAAAATTTGTCAGCTCGCCACATGCTGCGAATTTCCCCGGCTGCAAGTGCCCATGTCCACTCACTACCATCAAATGACTTTCTGCCTCTGTGTCAGAAAAAATACAAAGTTATAAAAATTTACTAATTATTTAATTTACAACAATGCTCTATCGAATAATCTCAGTAACTGTATAGCTTTTACTGTTACAAATACAGTTATATTTCATTATAATACACAAAATCCATCTTTGTTATCACCAAAAAAAGACTAGTATGGGAAATAAAGCAAGTAACGCTTAAAGCAAAGGTGGCCACCGCCAAAATGTGAAAATGACAGACATGTTTTATTATGATTTAAAATTATTTTTAAAAAATTAAATCATCGATGTTGTCTTAAGTTTTAATATTATTTGAAGCCTTTTTGTTAAGGAGATATTATCTATTAACATCCTACAAGTAATATTTGTACCCAATTCGCCTGTACGGTAACACCTCATTCGGTCTCCATGGTGCCCGGTGACGTGTAGGGATGAATCTTGCACCCCATCACCCTATCCCGTCCCGACAGATTATCTGCGCTCCAGTGACTCCATCTCAAATCACCGATATCGTTAAGGAAAGGTGGCCATAATATTTTCGCAAAATCTATACAGGAAACAAACCTGTCAAGTGATCTCTGCGCTGTAAATCTATGATAAAAAATCTATGTTGTGAAGAAAATATGTCAATTTTATATACAATTCTACTTAATTTTTACGCTCTTGCGATCTGGGATTTTAAAGTAGCGCTCTGGAGAAAAACTGTATGGCCTACCAAACGTTTTCTTAGCTGCGCATCATTGTTCTGTACACCGTGCACTAAAGACTTTTTTATTACGGTGGCGAACCTGCTGTAACTAAATATAAAACGGCAAAGGAGTTCAGTTTCTTAAATGAGACAAAATATGTCAAAAATAATTTTGATTTAGACTTCGCAAAAAAGAACAGTTTTTAGTAATTAAGTCAAGTATACAAGCGTACATATATATTATAGAGAATATTAAGTAAATTCTTCAAGAGTCATAAATCACTACGACTGTTACTAAGACAAAGTCGCTTCCTGTTGTCTGTATGTCCCTATGTGTGCTTAGACCTTTAAAATTACGCAACGGACTTTGATGCGGTTTTTTTAATAGATAGAGTGATTCAAGAGAAAGGTTTATATGTATAATACATGCATTATATAGTAGAGAAACACTGATAATTTTAGAGGTTTCTAACGTGATGTCGTAAACAAACAATATTTTCGCACTTACATTGCAAACGCTGGCTGAACCCTACGGCATAGATCAAAATAATGTAGTACAGTATTGTACGTACATCTTAAAAAGATCCACATCCACAGTAACCATTTTTTATCCTTTACTTTTTACGAGAAATAATGGCTTATTTACGAAGCGATTTTAAGCAATACAGCATTAATCCTTATCCGATTAAGTACCTTAAATACATTGTGCATTTGATATAGATCAATATGGCCCTTTACGGCATGTAATTTAAATAAATATTTTCGAAGATATTATAGAATTAAAATGCAGGGACGTTTGAGCGTTGAGTGTTTTTCACATGGTCAATTATATGTCGCTCTTTCAAGAGTAACCTCTAAGGAAAACATGTTTGTATTGTCTAATGACAAAAAAGACGTGAACGTTGTATTTACAGACATTCTGTAGTATATTTAGTATCATCATTGCACCCGTGCGACGCCGGGCCGGGTCGCTAATATGTTAATATTTTTCAAAATTGCATCGATCGCGCCAAACTAGTTAGGCGGCGACAGTCACATTTTTTTATTTACCATTTAAAGTTACGCGATTTGTAACAAACAGATGTATGTTTATTATACTGATCGCAGGATCATGAGGTAGTGAATGATTTGGGGTATTTTCCAGAGCCTATCTTACGCGGAATCTTTAAATATTTGTGATTTTGGTGCGTGGAAAAACTTTTCAACACAGCAACCAGTAAACAGTTAGTGACGTATAATTATTTTTATATAATTTTAATGCAATTACTGATATTGAATACATATTTAAATTCCATCCGTGTTAGAGAGATATTTCAAATTATCGCTAAGAGAGATTTAATAACGGCGTATTTACATATTTTCCAAGAATTGGTCTTTTCAGCGAGATAACCTACCCTCAGCTGCTTAATGGCCTTTTATTCCAGACTTTTAGTATTAATGGGCTATTCAGCTATGAGTCATAGAGCCTACGTTTTCTTGGTGTCGTGAGTACGAGTTTTTTTTCACATTGTTAGTAACTCCCATATGTAACTGTAGAAAAATGAGTTAAAGGATTGGCGATTTCTTTTTCCTAAAACATATTTGCAGAACTACAAAAGAAACGATGAATCATTATTTACTTATATTGGAGTAATGAAGAAACTATGAAAGCTATGAAAAGAAACATGATTAAAAATGTACCGGCTTAACTCACGTACATCTTTCGGGATGGCCCGACTAGTTTCGGACCTGTACGAGATCTTTCCTCATGTGCTCCCACTGCTTGCAGAGAGGTCGCGATGAAAAGAAATGTACCGAAAACTTATATCTAGAGTGTCATTATCATTAGTCAATCCTTTTGCATGACGCGATTATCCCAACCTATTTGAACAAATTTAGACTGTTATGGAATCGAAAAATTAGATCAGAGCTGTCAAACATTTCTGTTCTTTAATTAAAATTACAATGAACAAAAGCGGGGAATAGTTGTGACAATGAGAACACATAAGCACAGCTGACAGGAGCGGCGACAAAAGTTTGATTCGAATCAGCCTATTGGTAGAAACAATCGAGCATGGCGACCGATAGAGTACGGTTTCGAAAAACAATTTGTGATATATTAAAGAACTATGCGGACAATCTACTTAGGTAGCAAGATGACTAAAATGTGGAATGAGCTTTCATCTGTTTTCTTGGAGCACTATGATAATGGGCTCTTCGAGAAAGACGCAAAAACAGTTCTCCTTCAACGCCGGTAATTGCTACTTTGGCCACTCCTCGGGAGTTGCAAATATAGACGACCGTTATAACCTACTTTTAGGTGACCGGTTTATCTATTTGCGATGCTAAATAAAAAAATGCTAGTAATAGACCAATGGGCAATAGGCCAATATGTTTGTATTACATGTAACAAATGTATATATAGTCTTACATTTGAGTGCGAATACAATGAAACTGTTTAGTGAGGTCGAGCACCAAGGATATAATGTTAATGTACATGTATCATATTGAATATCAGAGGCAAATGACTATGCCATCCCGGTCTATGCAGTCTCTGGCCGAATTTTGTAGACGTCGCTTGTGACGTTTTCTATTTAAAGGTATCAAAAGCATGTTCTTCATTCACGTTGGACTAATAAACGAGGACTAAACTGTCGGGTTGACGAAGGATAACATTGACAGGTGATCGGTTCGGAAGTCGCGTCGCGGGTCGTAACGACGCTCTGACCGTGACGTGTGCCACTGTATCTGTTGAATGCTGATTCACGCGAGTTCGTCGCCCTTATCCCGGCCGAGAAATAACAAAACGTCTCATCGCTGGGGTGGTTGGGCAATAAATCAAGAGTACGTCATAAATACTGCGCTCCCTTCTAAGGGTAAGAAGTGTCGCATTTTCCAAGTCATAACGCGAGCTCCGTAATGCAGTCCCGACATGCGGTATGTCTAGGGGCTTGAGCTTATTCGTTTGCGGTGAAATGCGGTTCCGGAATTCCGACTATTCTATATTAAACTGGGAAGTAGAGTTATAACAATTTAACATTATTACAAATAATTCAGAATAAAAAACTCAAGTAGCTATTTGAAATATTATATGCTTTTTAAATCTAATGAAAATAATAGGGCATATAATCAAGGTCTACCTGTATCCAATCTGAAGTAGAATTAAGATTTGCATAACATGGCAGATGCTTTGCTACCTAGAGGGTTAATTTAGAATGCCTCGTACAAAAGTAAGTATGCTTACAACAATCTTCGAACGTATACGTAATAACTTGACAGCTGAAAGTAGAAATCGGTGCAACAGTGCCCAGTGTTTCTGCGTGCGAAACCTGAACAGGCTACTCTACCATCCTTGAATAAGGCTTAGAGGTAGCAGTTACACATAGCTAGCGTAAAATCAATAATTACGCAATGTTAACTAATTCAATAAATGACAATAGTCTTTTCTTTTTTAATGTAGTTTGTTATATGCCTATTATTTTGTAAATTTATGTTTTCGACACTGCACCTGTATCCGATGAACTTCTGAGCTACCTAAGATAGAACTGTCATAGATTTACATTTCACAGTTCTGCACGTAGTGGGTTTTGAATATATATGTTATAAGACTTGACGGACCGTGTTGGGACGTTTCATATGCCGTCGCGTTTGCAGAAAATGTACGAAGACAAGAGATGCTTTTCATTGTAACATGCACACAAGTCAGTGTAACAAATCACGAAATGTAAAGCCTAACGAAGGACAAAGCGAATATATTCCTGACTTACTCCCGACCGGAGATGAATAGACTATTATTTCAATTAACAGGTGCTCCGAAGTTCGATGACGTGTCAAGGAAGTATAAATTAAATACTAGTTGCAATAGCCGTTTAAATTAATTTTAATTACAATTTTATGACTAAACCAGTGTATATTTATGAGATGCAGTGCTCATTGCTCTTCATAATCATGGGCAAATATATAATACGGGACAAGCAACACTTGCTAATTGATCCCAAATTAGGCAGAGCCTGTATACATACAGAGCTGATAAACATATCAACACACATATTTAAAACTTACGTAATTATATAACTGTACACAGATCCAATTTTCGTGCTCATCATATAAGTATTTGTAGTTGCCCTCTGAGTCACTAATCGCTGAAGCAAAAGGCCAACAATGTGAAAATAAAATAAAAGCAGGGTAGTTTTTCTCATATCTTCAGTAAATAAATAATATTTCATACGAAACGAGTCGACTAGCTTCAATGTAACTGAGTGTAGTTAGTACTCTTGACATAAAAATGGCCCCGGGGGCTTAATAACTCTTCGTAATGTACTATTACGGGCACAATGAAACTGTTATTAGAGTTCTAAACACAATTAAATGTTATGTGAACTGCTTCTGTATCAGCATACCATATGTAATCGCAGCTTCCCTTCCTTCATGTTAACTATATCATATATTTATATTTATGTATAATTGCCTATACAAGTTAATTAAAGTTCATAAATAAAAGGAAAATTTTAAATGTTACTGATATTTCGAAATACATTCAAATTTAATAATTATTTGAAAAACAATTGTTATAGCGAGTACTAAGACAAAGCTAGTGCTTTGAGCAAACAAGAGGAAATTCGTCACATGTAATAATAGTTTAATAAGAATTAACTGTCTCGTTGGTCGAGTGGTTTCAAGCGCGACTGCCGACTGGGAGGTCTTGGGTTCAAATTCCGGGTTCGGTACTATAGGATTTTTCTAATTTAGAATTTCTAGTAGTGACTCGGAGTCTGGATTTGAGCCCGGTATTTGGCAATAGGCTCACCACCTGTTCCATGGGACGTAAACGTAGCTGGTGCAACGTGGGAGTATACTACACTCCCCTGCCTACCCCTTCAGGGATTACAGGCGTGATTTTACGTAATAATAGTGATGACATCTCGTTATATGAGTTAGATATGATTAAATACATATGTACCGGAATATCTCTCGTACGTACATTCATTCGAGATGGTCCGATTGTTTCGGACCTGTACTAGGTCTTGTCTATCTTCAATCTCCACCGCGACCTCGCTGCAATCGACGGAAACTCATCACGGGATCTCGTATCGATCGGAAACTAGTCGAGCAATTCAGAAAAATATATGTATATGAGTCAAAACGGCACATATGTATATGTATATATAATCATTTGTTTAAACACATACGAGACATGTAATCAGTTAGATATTTACAATATTTCGTAATACAAATTTTTTTAACATTATTACTTTAATGCAAATATAATCATATTATAAATGTAGGAGCGGATAGAGAATACATCTTATGCCGGGATACCGGGATGTCCTACGAGACCAGTAAACTGGGTGGAGGAAGATCACGGTACGACGCGACCTTCATAGACAGTGTTAAATGCCCTGGCCGCAGACGCTCCGCAGTGTAAATGGTTCTAGAAACCCTGCTATACGATCCCCAACCCGCGTATCCAGCATGGGGATTATGGGCAAAAATCCCTTAGGAAAGGCCTATGTCAAGCAATAGACTTAGATAGGCTGATGATGATAAAATATATATAAGGGGAGAAATACATACGTTGCTTAGAAAATCTATGTTACTTCTATTTTCGGTAAAACATGCCGGCGTAAGCGTAGAATCAGATATGAATATTTCTGTGTCGAAGTTTAATAATTATTTACCAGAGAAATAGAAACTTCATGTAATATACTTAAGTAATCCAAAACCCGTTGACAATGATATCAGATGGCCTGTCTAGAATAAAAATTGAAAAAAGAAACATGACATGAACGAAACATTGCAAGGATACCTAAAACAACATAACACAAACACATTTTAGACACCTTTACAATATTCTCTAAGGCATGTAAAGCCTGTCAACCCACACTCAACCAGCGTGGCAAAATGTAGACTTAACTATTCTCATTCTGAGAATACAGCCGTGTCCAGCAGTGGAGCAAAAAAGTGCATTACAATGATGATGGTACACACTTAACCTAAATTTGGTAAAACGGTTATGCAGATAACCTGCGGAGCGGAACGAAGTTGTGAATATCGCGAAACAATTTCGCAATTCCGATACAACTATCATTGACGATTTACGATCCCCGGCGAGCGGCACGGCCGCGGTGCGCACTACATTATTCACATTTCGTTTCGTGACTGCATTGAAAGAAGAACACGCGTAAATCATTAGAATCACCCTACTGACAAGTATTGCTGGCTTCAATTCAGTGCCCGCTCCAAAGTGAATCAACGGCACGTATTCATACCTATATTAAAAATTTAAACACGGTTTTCGTTGGCAATAATTTGTTTTATCATCTTTATGATCAGTTCTACAAGTCATAGTTGAAAGTGACAAATCCATTGTAAGTTTTCAAGACTTCCACTCCGACCTCGGACTATGAACGCCCGTTAATTTTATATCTTATAGCGTAATTAAAATGTACATGATATGTGAAAGTACTCGTAACTGTCAATTCGTTACAACAATTAATTTCTATTTATTGTACGTTTTACGATGTACAATATATGTGCACATAATTGTTCTAGAGAAAACGAAATAAAAAGCAATGCAATTTTAAAGTTTTATACAAGTATGAAGCATCTGACTTATTGATGTTATCAAACGTAACTTCACGCCTATAATCCCCGAAGAGGTAGACAGAGATGTGTAGTACACTCCCACATTTCACCAGTTACAATGATGATGATGTTAGTGATACTGATGTTATCAAGAAAATATTAACAACGTTCGACAAGCTACTGGCAAGTTCGATTATCATTTCCATTGTATTCAAAGGGGAAATAAAATTATTGCCATAATAAGTAGCTTTTAACTTGTAAAAATATCTCGAACTTTAATCGCTCTGCTCACCTTTTCAGGCCTTTTTACTTCAAGTCTCCACCACCTCAAAAGTTACAAGCGTAAAAAAGCAAAACGGCCCAAAAGCTCGGATTGTCTGCGGTAGAGCGGTTTCTATTTCCTCTCTCAGTTAATCCACAATTGCATTCTCACCTCGGAACTGGCTAAAAATGAATCCGGCTGCAGCCTTATACCCATGTCTGTTAGAGCCATCGTAATAGCCAATTTGTGGTAGACAGATCGAGAGACGTGGTACCTACGTGCTCACACGAAATTGTATGCTAATTACAAAAACGTTTAACATTTCTCGAACCTATTTTGTATACATTTAATTTTAAGTAGGACCGATATTCACTTTAGTGTTACTTTCTTTCTACTTGTTTAGTATACATACATACAAATCTTCACGCCAGATCCCTTATGGGGTAGGTAGAGAGCACGGAGTGCCAAATATCGCTATCTTTGCATACCTATCGTGCCTCTTCCACATTCATCAATCTCTTCATACATGCACGCCTATTACGGAGACTTCTAACTCCCCATTAGTCAGAACACGACCTATTTAGTCGAGATGGGTGAGTCTTGGTCTCCCTCGACACCTACGTCCATCAACATTCGCCTTCTATATCTGCTTCGTCATTCTTTCATCAGGCATTATTTCAACATGTAAGAACCATCGGAGCATGCCCTTTCTCATTTTTACACCGATACTCTCCTTCATATATGGTTTGTTCCTTACATCAGAATTACGAACGCGCGAACGAGTTGTTTAGTATATAGGTAACTAAATGAATAATAGAAAATAGTCCTGTTCAAATTGCACTCAAACTTCGTTAATAAAATTAATTTTAGCAAATGAGAAGTACTCAGGCTTCTTCAAAATACATACATTACCTCTCTCAATACAATGAGTACTCATTTATACCGCGAAGTATAACAAAACGGATTTGCGTTTTTCCTTTCTTGGCTTTGAAATATTGATCATGTTACCTATAAAATGAAACCTTACTTAATGTTGGTATTGGTCGTAACTTTTAACTACGATAAAAAACATTCGAAATGCCAGCACGCGGTAGCACCAAGCATTACAAAAACAAATCATATTTTCTTATCTGTCTCTGTAACATCTGACCTGGAGGAAATTAAAACAGTTTGTTGCAGGAAGGGCTGAACTTCGATTGCCATTAACAATTCACAAACTAAAATTATTGCTCATATAAATCTTGAAGGCGTAAAACTAGCGGCGCGTGAAATTACGTAATTCGGTAAATGTTTCGCTGAAATTACTTAAGAAACTTAAGGATTGGATTCTTTTATGGCACACTTTTTATTTACAACTATGGTTACGAAAAGAAATAATATACATTTGTGCAACATAACAAAGAGTATCTGTACCTAACATGAGATAAAGGGGGAAAGTTAGCAATTAAACAACAGGGACATCTTATTTGTTGTAAGGGTCTACAGAACTGTAAAATTATATTTTTGTTATATTTATAGACTCTCGTTCACTGCTACCAGCATGCCCTGGCATGGCCAGCGTTTGAGTAGGTATAAGTATTATTTATGCCCTATGGCATAGCAACAAATTTATTTTATAATTCCGTAACGTCACGCCTGTAATTCCCGAAGAGGAAGGCAGAGAAGTGTAGTACACTCCCACGTTTCACCAGTTACGTTTGAGTTCCATGAAACAGGTGGTGAGCATATTACCATACACCAGGCATAGATCCATGCTCCGAGTCACTACTTGAAATTCTAAATTAGAAAAATACAATAGAAGCGTGTTCGTGATCGCAGAGCACGGCTTTTATAATACCAAATAATAATAAGCTACATCAGAACCAAATTTGGTTACTCTTAATAAATATTCTCAAGCTCCTTTATTATTCACATTATATTAGTCGATGCCCGCCGCTTCGCTAGGCGTAAGTAAATATTTAAGCAAAATATGTTTATTCTAATAAAATTAGTTTTATTATTTGGTAACTCTCGAGAAATTCACTTCAATATTTCTTTTTAAGACAGTTTATTCAGAAACATGTTGAATATTTGTTATGAATGAGCCCTCTCTCGCTCTGAGAACTTTATTAAACAAATTTGTATCTATGTAAATCAAGTAATATGTTTGTGGGCTGGAAGATTCGCACTTAAAAAACCCACTCTGCAAGTTCAAGCGGTACTCATATTTAAATTCTTCAGAATCGATCTGACAATTCAGTCGTGAAAGCGTAATAATGTAGGTAGCAGACAGACAAATCGAGTCACGCTCATATTTTCAATAATTGCTTATAATCATAGAGAATGTTTTTATTTACGTACGGATTATGCCATTTCCTTATATCCGTCTCTTGCCTCTAGTTAATATTTCACAACAGAGCTCGGTTATACAACAGCTCTATAAATAATAAGAGTCTAGATGTAGCGATTAAATATTAAACGTTTATGAAAGGAAATTGTTTTTCAAGTACGTTCCGGTAATTAGAAAACCCGTTCCGATTCGGATAAGGAATGGGCTCCGATATAACGATTATTATACGACCAACCATCACGCGATCTTAGCACGAGATGCGCTCGCAATGATTTACAAAGAGGTAGGACATTACAGGACATAGTTCAATATTGCAATCAACACTACTTCGTTTCCTACAAAGGTAGAAAACCTACATATTTCCTCTGAAATCATACAAATTGGACGTAGACTTCTGTACCTGATCTCAAAGGTAAAATGACACTAAACAAGTGTAGGAAGAATTAGGCAGATGTTTCAATTTAAATAAATCTATATGAATAATAAAAAGACAAATTGAAAACTTGAAAATAGCAATTGTCCTCAAAGCCTCAAATCTTGTAGTGCGCCTAGTGTTAAATCTACCGCAAAGCCGCAAAGGGCGTACAATCAATAATGATAAGGTCACGGTCATCAGAAATAGACCACAAGTGTTACGGACTTATGCAAAGCGGCAAAACCGAGGCCGCGGCAGAACTGCAACGTGGCATATGTATACAATTTCTTGCTGATACAACAGCTTATTGCGCGCAGTCTCGCAAATTATGTGAAATACTGCACGCTGTGGGATCAAGTTTGCTCCTCGTTATAGAAATAAGTTTTTGTTCAGATATGTAATAGAACAGTGTCGGGTCATATAGACAGGTCAAATAGATTATGTGGGATTGATGAAAACAACATATCGTCTAGCTACTTTTCGTTCTATGCCAAATGTGCTGTTACATACAAATGTACTGCTGATCCTGTTCTAAATTTAATAAAATACCTCGGTATTATTTCATTTCAAGGATATAACGTTACTTAAAGTAATGTTTGGCAACTCTTCTAATACCTAAATTATTTTCGTTAAGAACTATTGGCACGAGTAGGCATATAAGAATAACGTCATTCCGTAAAACAGATTATATGCAACTTAACCACGCTCTTGTTCAGTTATTCAGCTACTATATTGTCAATTTAGTTATGCAGTTGTCGACCTTCTAACATATAATAAAATAACTAAATTTTATTTTATTTGTAATTGAGTGATCTACCGTTAAACTCAGTGTTAGTGAGAGTATACATACTTCTGGCGGATATGTACTACAACGGCATTAAAAATATTTAAACCTTCATCTTACTGAGGGATAAGAAATTTTTATAATGATATTAAATTATTCATCACTGGTTATAATATCGAAGAAATACATCGCAAGGAGTCACATCCTGGAGTTCTCTAAAACATTTAGTTGCGCAACGCCTGTAAACGAGCACTTAGCAAGCGTGGCAGGCTACGTTCTTTTACCCTCTCATTATGAGAGAAGACCCCTGTCCTTTGGTGGAGCAATGAAAGAGTTGACGCTGATTATGGTAATAAAATACATATAATTACTCGCGTGAATACTAAAATGGAAATGAGCATATTAGCATCAGTCCATTCCGACACCATATGGAAGTCCTCAGGTCAGTAGGGCAGGAGATCTTGCGACCCCGTACTGTGCTTTACAAATGCGCCTGATTCGACAAGAATACATAAGGGAATTAAGGATTTATATACATTTCTACATTTTCGACATCTATTAACCACGCCATAGAAAGAAGACACTAGGAGATCAAAGTTAAGTCATGATGTGAGAAGTATTAAAGTTCTTTTATAATATCCAACATTTCGAAGTTGTAATGTTATGAAAACTCGGCGGAACTTGGCAAATTCTAGAGTGCTTTCGCTGACGCAGGCATATGCCGGCATCTAAGTTCTTAACACCAAGTTAATCCGTACCGCACCGCGCTTTACATTATAGTTCAAGTTTTATAATTATGAGCTTCGCTTTTACACGTGCTCGTATATGATAG
>DWJK01001509.1:0-16773 GCA_018248815.1 Croniades pieria auraria
TCCATGATGACATATACATACAACAGATTCCACCACCCATGTATGTGTGAATGTACAACATACTCGACCACAACAATGTAAGTGAACATGTTGGTAACACAATCATTAGTGTTCACGTATATAGTATTAGAAATATTAATTAAATGTTAAAAATATACTTCTGTAGAAAATTATACACACAAAAAAACACAAAAGAATAATCGTAATAATAACGTGACATCACGCCTATTTCTCGGAAGAGGTAGACAAGCAATGACAAATTAAAACAAAAGTAAGTCTTATGTAGAACTCCAAATTATCCACCCATATCAACGGCTGATTTCTAATCCAATCACTATACGATCTACTGGTCTTTCGAGAGTAGACCATTATGTATACATGACCTAACACTACCAGCACTCACTTGATGGCCACAGGATAGATGGTGCCGCCCACTTCGAAGCTGCCCTTCTTGAACTGCACCACGCTGGTGTTGTTGATGCACGTGCCCTCCGGGAAGATCAGGATCGGAGGGTTGTCCGGTACCGAGATGTGCTCCTTCAGCCTGGACCACAAGCATATATATCATCATCATCATCAGGCTGTCTATGTCCACTACTGGATTCGAGCTATTACTTTTGTGTCTGTATGTGAGTGTATTTGTGTGTGTTTGGATGCTACTTCGCCAAGTAGGAGGTGCAGTATTTTTATTATATCATCACACCAGGACCCTCATAAACTGGACAGAGTGAACACAACTGTCATCTCGCTTCTAGTACATTTCACAGTATTGCCAGTAGCCAAAAACAGTTCACCTTCTAGCAACGGCGTGTCTGTCCTTCACCTCAGACCGCTCGAACCAGATGTGGGGCGAAGCCCTGGCTAGGGCGCGCTGCAGCAGCCCCAGGAAACCACCGTGGCGTTGACCGATCTAGAATACATGTATATTTTATTACTATTATTACTTAAACGATTTTTATATGTTATATTAATATTTTAATAAAGCATTGTACCAATCTTGTATAAAGACAATCCACAGATGGAGCTATAATATGTATTAATATACTGCGCTATACTATATACTACAGCAAACTCCCACATACGGTAGCTGCGCATATATATCTCTGCGGTCAGTATCAGCGCAGTAACGTCTCGCTATACCGAGATATGTCTCGCTATATCTGTTCACATGTCGACGACGCGAGAGATATATATGACAGCTCCATGTGCTGCCACTCGAGCGTGGCTATAGATAATATATTGCGATATAACATATGTCAGGCTGAAATATATATTATAACTGTCTGTAACGATCTTAGTATATATTCATATATTTATCAAGCTACAATACTACTAAATGTCTCGTGAGTGTTCATACACATGATTACATATGTACCAGGAGTCACCGCCACGTCGCTGCGAACTGCGGGAGCTCATACAGGACCTCGTACAGATCCGAAACTAGTCGGGCGATCGCGAAAAACATACGTGAGTTAGGCCGGTACCTATATAATCATGTTATGTATGAACAAATGTGAGGTACATGCATTTTAAATATACGTACACAACACCAATTGGACGCCATCTTGTCAAGTTCGAATAGACGCCATTTTGAAAACAATGTCATATATTACATCATTTAAAATACATTTTTCATAACTGCACATTGTACATATCAATGATATATTTATATAATTATTATGTTGATAATCAAAAACAATTTTCGATATAATAATTTACAAAAAGAGTTGTGTACATATATTGTTTATAGTTCTCTCTCTTTCTCTCCCCACTCCACCACAAAACCATTCCCTTTCCTCGTGTAGACACCCATGCTGAGACCAACATAGACATATGTAGCTACCATAACATCACACCCATGAAATTATGCATATATGTATGTATGTATATTTTCATAAATATACGAATAGTCCCCATCATACCCGACGACGTGACGACACGACATTCGACATCACGACTTGCATTTACCAAAATCAATTCTATTTTGAGTTCAATCACTTACGCGGATTATAAAAAAAGAAAAATACATACGGTTTGCGTAAATGGGAATGTTTCAGGAACACAGGGAACGATCGTGAACGGCATATATATATGTACCTATATAGTATAAGGGTATCTCATAAACAACGCCAGTTTTCTGTATAATAATAATAATATCATGGGACATCTCCACACAGACATCTGATCCCAAAATGAGCATCATGAGAACTTGTGTTATGGTAACCAGACGGCTAGTAAACTACATACATACATATAAATATATACTTATATAGATATTTTTACACTCAGACACAGAACAAGCACTTGTGCCCATCACACAAAATTTATTCCGCGTGGGAATCGAACCCACGACCCGGTGCAACAGTCAGGTTCACTAACCTCTGCACCAACGGGCCAGTCAGTCAGTATCAAATATGTCTACTTATATCTTTTATAAAAAACGATCAATAACATTCGAAGTATCATCATCATCAATCAATATCATCATCGAAGTATCATAACGAGCCCACTCCCGTCCACATTTGGACACAGGCCTCTCCGACAGCACGCCACTGACCTCGATCTTCAGCTATTCGCATCCAACCGCTGCCAGCCACTGCCTCAATTCAAAGTATAGATAGTATTCTACTGCTCCAATCCTACGATCAACGAGTCTTAAAACCATTCCTTTAGAAGTCAACACACGAAATACTATAAATAATAATTCTATTTAATTCATCAATTTTGCTAATTTGACATTTATGACATTGACATTGACTGTGCTATTGACTTGGGACATCTGTCATGATAGATAAAATGTCAATTGTAATAATTAACAAATTAATATCCTAGTAAGCCGACATCACTTAGGAGACACCATAGAATAACGCTCGTTTGCGACTAGAGTGTAATATCTCAAAAACACTCTTTCAGAAAACAGTTCAGAAAGTTTGACATCATAATTATTCCATGATTATTATAATAGTTACATATCATAGAATAGTCTATAAGTCATATTATTGTAATAGTCATACAATAATAAGGTTTTCAAACTTCGTGAACTGTTCTCTGATATACCGTGACTTTGACATATGACACTCGAGTCGCAAACGAGCGATATACTAAAAAGAATCACGTTTGATTTCATGGACAAGTACTTACCGTTTGGTACAATGGCCTTTGGGACATCCTACATCACCATCTCTCTTACCGTTCCGCTGCTGACCACTCTCCTCTCAGTAAGAGGACGATAAGACCACAGTCCATCAGAACTCTGGTCAGGTCGGAATTAGCAGAATTCACTCACCTGATTTGATTCATATCCTCAACATCTTTTTCATTGCAGCGAGCGATAATTCCATGTTAATCAGTCAGTCAGTCAAACATTCAATCAGTCAGTCAGTAAATCAATCAGTCAGTCAGTCGAAGTAAATATCTGAATTCCTCGATTCTCGAGAAAGTTCGAGAACATCTCAAATTATAAAAACTGAATTACCTTAAACGAAATGAGGAAGACTTCAGTAGCTTAACCAAATTATCTATTATTTTCAAACTCGAAACGAATCAAAGACAACGAAGAAATACATTAAAATAAAAGGTACTAATAAAGAAACAAGTCAGATCAGCAAAAAACAAATAATTCTCACTAGGTGCTCTCTGCCTACATCGTAACGGACCGTAAATAACTGTATCAAAAAAACAACGACAACGGCTTACAAAAACTCAAATGGTCGGTATTTTAAACACGCATACTCACTGACACACACAATCAAACAGACAAACGCACGCACGCATGCACACAAGAGAAGCGCCTCTACTCACCAGCGAGTACCCACTGTCGCACATCAGCACCAACACGTCAATGGGACTGGTGTGGTTCGCGACGCAGATCCCGGCCTTCGGCTTCCACCTGTCCCCGTTGTGGTAGGTGACCACCAGTGATATGCAGCGCGACAGGAAGTTGAAGCACATCAGCGACAGTGCGCTGTTGACTCGCTGCTTCAGCTTGCCGTCCGGCAGGGTGCCCACGCACGCGGTGCAAACGATCAACCACCACACCTAAAAAGCCTTGAAATGGTAGGTGACGTGATGGTGACACCAATCTCCCAGGCAGACCAGCCACGAACAGCCGGCCGCCGGTTGTGTGGCGATGGTCATGCCACCGTTGAATCGAAATGTATGGGGCGCGATACGATTATGAAGTGATTTTTTGACTTAGTAGGGACGAATTTAGAGGGCACGGCAGTGCATACGCCAGTTGCGGTCGAAATGTCTTTTTTAATGATAATTGGTTATTTCGTTATTGGAGCGCGACGAAAGGTTAAATATAATAGTTTTAATTATTAATATTAAAAACGAATGTGACTTTTCGTTTTGATGTATTCTGGTTGTCACGTGCAAGCGAGCGGCTGAGCCGATTTTGACGCAATAAAAAAAAAATGTTAATAATAGACTCCTGAAAGAGTGAAATAGACGAAGAAAAGTTGTTGGAATTGCTGAGGTTTTCGCGGGAACCAATTAGAGGATAGATAATAGTTATACCTTCACGTCTGTATTTACCAACGGGGTAGGCAGAGGAGTGTAGTCACCCTACGATTCTTCTGATATGTTCTACGTTTTAGGTTCCATCATGGAGTAGGGGGAATATTCCGGTTATAGATTCATTTTTATGTCAATTTTGTAATAGGTCAGTTTAGCTTCGTTTATTATCTGGTTGATGGTAGCCCAGTGCAATATTCACATATGCATCCTTAAATTATCCCTTCACATCCACCCTATATCCCGTACATTAATATAACCAAAATGTGTTTTTTGGACGAAATGAAATATGAAATGAGCACTTGTTTGCAATTTCAATGTAGAAATTATTCCTATTATCCAAGCCCTGGTCATCTAATATCATGATTTTCTACTGTCCTATTGGACAGTCACATTCACGTATTACACAAGATTCAGAAGCGTAAGAAAGAGAAAGATAATATAATAAGGAAAGCCATTATAATAATTTGGACTAATCACGTTTGGAGGTACCGTCAGATCCCTTAACGCGAGGATTCAGAAATATTTGAGTCTAATGAGAGTATTATACCGAATATCGTATAGTAATGTATCTCGAAGGTCACGGAAGGTAATAAGGTGTCACAATAAGACCAGAAATCGTTACATTTAAAAGCGACTGACACAATAATAATAATAATACAAGAAAAAAACAAACAAATGCTCTCTCTCAATTACAGACATGATTATATGCGCGAGTGTATATCATTAAACCCAACATCCCATCCCGTGCACACAGAGCGACAGAAGAGCCGCGGACGACACAACCCGGAGGAGGCAGGCGAGTGAGACAAGAGACAGAAAAGTGACAAAACAGTAGACCCAGGTAAATCCTACCAAGGAGAAACACGTGTTGACACTGAGCACGCCGACGTCGAAGGGACTCGTGTGGTTGGCGACACAGAAGCCGTTGGACCGCGGCATGTGTTCAATGTCGTGGAAAGTGGTGACGCAACCGAAACTCCTGATGATCACTCTCATTGACACCTTGTAGGCGTATCGCGCTAATGCTGCACGCATCGGTCCATTGGGCAGGAGTCCCACAAGGGTCATAGTTGTCACCATTGTCAAGACCTAGATGTTGTACGTCGTCAAAAGCGTTATTGAAATCCAATGTTGCAATTTTCCTTTCACGTGTTTGAGAACGCGTCGATTGTTAAGGAAGTGAGGAAGAATGATTTTAATACACTGATACGAATACGATACACAACATAATAATGATAATCATCATCATTATCAACATCATTGGCCGACATTAGTCTACTAGTAGAAATTGGCATCGCTCAAGGAACACCACTGAGCCCTGTCTCTGGCTCCTCTCATCCAGTTTTAATAATAATAATAACAGAAAAAAGACTACATCTAGGTGTGTACTCCTGAAACAAAGTACTAATATATGACAACAGACCACCAGTGGGCATGTGAATGTCCATAACCAACTTTAAATCATCTCCTATCTATCCTGTTTGAAGTAACTGGTGACGTGTGGCTTTACGTGTGCATTCCGCTTTACTTATACTTTATCTGTATTTAACGGTAACCGAAGTAATAACCGAAGAGGTACGCAGAAGAGTGAAATATACGCCCACGTTTTATCAATTACGCTCACGTTCCACCATAGAATAAGTCGTGAGCCCGTTGCTATACACCGGGCACCGATCTAGATTCCGAAGGACTATCAGAAAATTCTACTGGAAAAACTATGATAGAAACATCCAATAGTACCCGATCCGGGAATCGAACCCAGATATCTATATTCGTTATCTTTTATCACAGTACCAGGCAGATAACAATTACGGCATTGCTTTTAAATTGTATTCGGCACAAACCAAAAAAAATAGCTTCGTGGCAACACTTTATAACCTGTAGGCAACATTGAATTATTTCATTTCGTTACCGATCGTCAAGCAGACCGGACGTGTGAAAAGTATGCACATGCTTCAGACGTAATTTTGGGTAACTAAAATTATTCTGTTACAGATGAATAAATATGGTACGAATGAATAAATAAATTGCATTACTCACCCCAATGACGAAAATGAGTATTCTCAGTGGTAATAAAAAGAAGTATCTGACGACGAAACCCATCATCCAAATGATGGTGAGACGCCATGTTAGAAATTCATATTGTCTGTGGACAGAACATTGAAATGTATGAAATTGTTACATATAACAAAAAAGTCCTTTCCAAGGAGTTGTTGTAGGATTTAATTAATGTTTTTTTAAATATATATTTAAATACATGTATATTTTGTATCCAATTTAGTTGCTATATAGAACGAAACACTGAGAACACTATAAAAACCAATCCCTGTTTCTTCAATGATGTCTACAATGAAACCACGATAAAAGTCAAGATTTTTTCTTCAGTACAGTACGAAAACGAATAATGTCTTATTATCTTCTATCAGAATAAATAAAAAATTATACCTGTTGGTCCTCGTGAGGAGATTCCAACTCCTTAACTCTTCAGCCTCAAAGACAGATGTGACCTGGTCCTCAATAATCGCCTCCATGCCGGCCTTCACGAGATCCAAACAATGGTACAGGTGGAATTCTAAATTATTCTGCAAAACAACAAGAGAACTTTACGAGACTCTTTTTTATTATAAGCTGGACTCACATTTAGCAGCAATTTAACAAAATTAACGAATTTAATGATGTAAAATGATGAAATAATAAAATTACAGTATAATAAATTGATAAAATAATAAAACTAATTGATAATGATAAGTATAATAGAATCCATTAATCGTAGAGATTGTGTCATCGTTTAACTAATTCGAATTTGTTGGTTAACTGTGAGAGAAATAGAAGAACTCACTTCGTTGGGTTGCATGGTCTTGTGGCCGTTCTGCATCCGCTCCGGACTGGAGGTCCTCTTGTAGTTCAGATCAGGCGATGGGCCCAGGATCTCCTCCCGCTCTATTACGCTCATCTTCGTACCTGGAACAAGGGAGAGATGTTTAAATGTCTTCTTTGTATATGGAGCTAGATCGATTACTGATGATGTCTTTTTTGTACTTGAAACGAGAGGAAGCTGTAATAATCTTGGTTAAATTTGTTTATCAATATAGCAATGGAACTTTGGAGGAAATTTGGAATATATATTTGGAATATATGTTATGCCATTGATGATGATCCCTTTTACCGTTCCACAATTTATCACTCGTCTCCTATTAGAAGGAGAAGAGTTAAGCCTAGAATCTGCTACGCTGGCCAAGTTCAGATTGGCAGATTTTATGTGTCTTAGAAAGCGTACGTAAAATTGTAAGCTGCGCGGGTTTTCTCAGGATATTTCCTTTCACCGTTACAGCAGATCATATTTAATCTTCAATCACACACCTATTTCCTTGTAAAGAGTAGTTTCCTATTAGTTGGTTATCAGCCAATCTCAGCCCACTGCTGGACATAGCCCATTCCTAATGAGCGCCATAACGCCCTGTCCTCGGGCTGTGAATTGCTTGACGAATATGTGATGATACTCATATATCAACAATGTATACATTATTCTTTTCCAATACGAAATATATTTAAAAATGAAGAGAATCAGCGTCCGGCGGAAGAGAGATAGGTGTTCGCGAAAACAACATAAAACAATTTATTGTAGAGCGATGTACAAACTCAAAGATATAAAATGCATTCTCTACTACAAAATAAATGCAACAGAGCCCAGTAATTTAGGGTGCGGGGTTCCAATCTTGGCTTCCACGTGTCCCACAGAAAATAATTCGCTACAGAAAGAAAAGAAAACAAAATAAGAATGAAAAGAAGAAGAGAAGGCAAAAGAAAAGATAATGAGGAGTCCTGCAAATGTTTTTCGTAATATTGTGGGTGGGAATCGAACCCCACAACTCTCCAGCAGCTCAGCAGCCAAGATCAATTGGCACTGGATATTTATTGTTGTTGTAACTTCCAAGATGTGCAGATTTCCTCACTAGATTTTCCTTCACCGTTGTAACAAATCATATTTAAACTTAAAACGCACATTTTGTATAGACGTGCACGCTGTGGACACGAATCCAGGACTACCGGAGTGAGAGGCCGGATCCTTAACCACTAGGCTATTACTGCTTATATCTGCTACGTTTTATATCTCTGGGAAACGTAAGAGTGTACTACACTCCTCTGCCTAGCACTTCGGGGATTGCAGGCGTGATGTTACGTTTACGTTTATATTATATCTATCGTATTCATGTACACACGTATTTATGTACATACATATGTACATTACGTCATAGAACACACACACACGTGCAGATGGTCTCAACAAACATTAATGGCAAATAAAAACGCGTCGTAAATACCCATTTAGTATTTTTATACTATTCGCGTCGGTAGAAGACGCTCTTGAAGATACTGTAAGCAAAATATATATCATACATCTCAATATATACTTTGTGGCGAAGATATTGTGACTTTAGGAAAGGAAAATGTCCATTTTTTTAGGCAATAACATCTAAAGAATGTGGTGGATGCAGGCGCCGTGTGAGACCAAGCCTCACCTATCTTGACCAACTAAATCCGCTACGGGAGAGATAGTAGTATCTGAAATCGAACGCGGGAAGAGAGTGTAGACGAATCTCGTGAAGGATAGAGATATTTCCCAAACCGTGCTCTCTGCGCATCCAGTAAAGGACCTCGTGCGATGATATAATAATATCTGAAGAGATTCCGATCGCCACTTCTTTTAGGTTGGAAACTATAAAAATGTCAAGATTCAGAATTCTCCTAAGGCCATTTGTTGAGGAACAATGAAAACTTGCAACACCTCACCGTTAACTCCATTCTCCTTGATGATGGCCGACGGCGGCTTGTCGTCTGGTATTGGAGGCTCTTCATCTTCATCCGAGCTGTCGTTCCTCTGCAACTTCTTCGCAACCTCGATATGCTGTCTGCCATACTGCAAAGAACGAAAGATTTTATTACTTAAATCTGACTAAAAATATATTTGAAGTACTATTTTTATCGATATATCGACATGCCAGATGCTGGTAGGTAGTTTTACGGGGTAGGTAGAGGACACTAAGTGCGAAATATTCCCAATTTCGAGTTATTAAAACCTAACAATACTTCACTTTTGAAATATCTCATTGTAAACGAAATCTCAACGTAATTACGACTTTGTTTTCAATTTTCGTATTCTTTGAGTTCTATTATCTATGAAAATAGATAAAAACAATTGACTATTATTATGTCAAAATAACAGACGATAAATAGATAAATAATGACGGTTAATTAAGTATAGCTACTCGATAAAACAAAAAACAAACAATTATCAAAATAAGTCATTAATTTTTTCAATTAAATTCAATCCGCGTGAAACAATTTATAATTTAATGTGTCATTGTGTTATTATTATTGTTGATTTAATTAAACTGAAACTGAAAATAGTTCACACAATATCCCCACCCTACCAACCAATTTCTTCTATTCTATTATTTGAATGAGCTCTTTCCAGTAAAGGTTGTCTGGAAGAGATCGCTCTTTCAGCGATAAGACCGCCTCTTGTACTTACTCAATTTTGTTCCCCTTATATTTTGTACTTTATTTTATGCAGTGGAAAATAAAATTTAATTAGATTGGAACATATTGTATTGTAATATCTTACTATATAATGTTACGTGAGTATTTATATACATGATTAAAAATGTAACGATTTAACTCACATACGTTTTACGGGATGGCCCGACTACTTTCGGACCTATATAATAAAAATAATAATGATCGACCCATTAACATTCCACTGTTGGAATATGGGTCTCCTCTCATATGGAGAGGGTTAAGGCCGTAGTCCGCCACGCTGGCCAAGTGCGGGTTGGCAGACTTCACACACCTTAGAAATTTTTTTATTTTTATTTTTTTATGTAAATTCTAAGGCATGCAGGTTTCCTCACGATGTTTTCCTTCACCGACCGACCTTTTCGGACCTATACGAGGTCCTTTCTCATGAGCTCCCGCCGTCTGCAGCGAGGTCGCGGTGGAGACTAATATCATTTAATTAACAATGCAAATGTGGACGGGCGCAGGTGCCGAAGGAAACCAAGGATCATAGACCTATGTCATAGGTTCAGTTCTGATTTATAGGATTTCTTCACGTTTTCCTACACCGACACCAACCTACAGTGCACAAATGAAAATCACTCCTCCCCCCCAGTCCCCTCCCTCCTCCCATCTTCACCTCTACAAACATAGCACCATGCTCACCTCACAAGCCGTTATCGGACAATGAAGCCATTCATATTGTATATATACCAGTATTTTGAACTGGACGAATAGTCTAAACATCTGTGGAGTGATAAATGATACTTGTCTGTCGCGTTTTAAACGTGAATCATAGCGGACCGTATGGCCGCACCGGTCGGAGTCGCAAGCCGCAGCCGCACGCCGCGGAAAAACCGGCTTGAGATATTTTCGTAAGATCAATGAATTTCACATATTCTTATCCCTCCAGACACAGAACAAATACATGCTCAGCCACATTATCTCGCAAAATACTTGCACTGGTTGGGAATCGAACCCCCGACCACCGGCACAGCGATCGGGATCACAACTAACCACTAAAGTAAGAGGACAGATATTAGGGCACATTATCATACAAAATGTCATTCCTGGGAATCGAATCCACCACCACGCACTCAACTATCAATGTCACTAACAACTTCATCTAGAGGTCAAGGCGAGAATAGATAATGATTGCAATCAACTCGAATCTCAAGAATTACACTCGATTACTGTCCATTTGCGTGCGAATCAAGAATGTTCTTGAGATAACATAACATCACTCCTTTATTCCCCTTAAGGAGCGGGCAGAGGAGTGTAGTACACTCCCAAGTTTCACCAGTTATGTTTACGTCCCATGATATAAGGACACTCCCTATAATACACATTTTTCTTAATCGACACATTTATCATTCCACTGTTGGAATATGGGTCTCCTCTCATGTTGAGAGGGTTGAGGCCATAGCGCTGGCCAAGTAGCCTACAAGACAATACAAGTCAATATTCCAGAATTTTCTCGAACGTTCTATTACGTTTGGAACGCGTATACTCTATTAATCTTCACATTTCAGCAACGCGATGAATTGAATCATTACCAACATCACCATCATCACCAATCATTCTACCGCCTTCACTGTTGGACGTGGATCACCTCTCAGAATAGGAAGAGTTCGTACTTGGAGAAGCCTTCAACAGAGTTGACCTCATGTTGGTTCCACCACGATGTCACCATCAAACATTTACACACACACATACAAAACATCACATATAGAAGCGGCCGGCGCGCGTCCTTGTACGACCTCCAAAGTCGTAAAGAGACGTACATTATCTCAGCTCTAAACGGCCTCACATGATTGTATCACACTGGTCTGACTTTAATTGGAAGTATTATACCTGCATGTATATACTTACATATATCATTACTAATTTTTGACTGCAACTTCGTCGCGTGAATTACTTGTTTCGGGCGGCAATAAGAACAAATAGTTATTACTTTTATTTATTGAAACGAAAAGTTTCATAGATTAGTTTTCGATAACCTATCATCGATCACCAACTCCGATACAAACTTTCATCCCCTATTTCAACCCCTTCGATTGTTTATTTCGCGATAAAAAGGTAGCCTATGTCCTTTCCTGGGATTTAAACTATCTCTGTACCAAATTTCATGTAAACCGGTTCGGCGGTTCAAGCGTGAAGAGGTAACAGAAAGACAGACACATTTTCGCATTTATAATGTTAGTACAGTAAAAGCTACATTCGCGGGGGATACGTTCTATAAATATGCCGCGAATACACAAACCGCGAATATGGAATGGTAATTAGTATAGAATCATAGAGGACACGTTGACCATATTGCGTTCCAAGGTTCCAAAAAAAGCAAAGTTTGTTAAAATAAAGTGAACTTATTGATAAATTAGCAATTAAAATCAATATTTATTGTCAATTATAGGCGAAGGTTTAAAGAACTTAGTATTTTTTTCTTGCTTCGCCACTTTTAAAAGATGTTTAAATTGAGATTGATATTCAGACGTAGCACTAAAAATTTGCTTTTTAAAAATAAGGCTCCTTTCCATAGACGGATCAAATTTTTAAAAGTAATCACAGAGTTCACTAGCCATTCTTAACCCTTCACTCAAGCTGTTCAAATTCAAGGTCATGTTATCACTGCTCGTTGAAATTGTGGCGGCGACATTTGATAATTACCTTTAGGCTAGTAGTAGTAAGGTTTGTTTTAGTTTGGTATTAGTCATTCGTTTACATCCTCTATAAAAGACGCCTCAGCACATGCCAGCAGTACTCAAAGGATGCCGACGCGTTAATAAAAGACACCGAATCTTTTTGTGTTTACCGATTGCATCCGCGAATAAGAGATTTTTAGCCGCCAATACAGGAACTGGATTGCACTTTTTTCACCCGCGAATATTGAAAACCCGCGAATAAGGAAACCGTGAATAAGGAGTTTTGATTGTATATATAATTAGGGTAGGATCAACATCATCTTTACGGTGAAAACAAAGAAAAAAGAAGTAAAAACATCTCCAAATATCTTTAACCTTACCGAGTTGACGCGCTTCTTTTACAAAACTCTTACAAAGTCCAATTTCAAAACTATATATGGATTCGTGTGCTACTGAAGATTACGAAACGTTCCCGATTAGTGGACGGCACATGCAACGTGCCGATTAGATAGTACTCTACATGAATTTCAAACATATGACACAATATGTGTGACACCAGTAAAACTATTTCCACAGATATTGAATAAATATCATTTGCTGAAAGGCTGCAGGCAGAGGCTGGATGCGTCAAGCCGAGGACATAGGGCTAAGGCGCCCATTGCGGGAGGCCAATATCTAACACTGGACTGAGATATGCTGATGATGATGATATGCTGTAACGGTGAAGGAGAGCATCGTGAGGAAGTCTGCTGCATTACTTCTTCTAACTTGACATTCAGAGAGTCTGGATTTGTGCCCGTCACATCAACAGACTCGCCACGGAAAGTATAACAAACTACCGAAAACTGGTAATACTCTACTCCTCTGCCCACCCCATCACGGAAATACAAGCGTGATATCGCATACACGTACAGCTCACGTGTATACAGTTTAAATACGTTTCAATATTGACCAATATCCGGGAGTAATCTATTCGGGTCTGATATTGGACTGCACATTTTATACTCGTAATTACGACCACAAGTACGATAGCCGACGTAAACATAGTGTTATATCGATCATTTGCGACCAGAGTGTAACATCTCAAAAACACTGTCTTTCAGAAAATAGTTCGGAATGTTCGAAATCATAATTATTCTATGACTATTATAATATTATATGACTTATAGACTATTCTATGATAACGCTACGATATAACATTCGTAATCCCTGAAGGGGTAAGCAGAGGAGCGTACGTTACGTTTACGTCCCATCGTGGAATAGGTAGTCAGCCTATCGCCATGCACCGGGCACAGATCCAGATTCCGAGTCACTACTGGAAATTTCTACTACAAAATATAAGTTACATAAATCCAAAATCACCCCCGACCCGGGAATCGAACCTCCACCTCTCAATCATCAGTCGCGTTAGCAATCACTCGATTAACAAAGCAGACAAAATAATATAAGAGAAGAGAATAGAAGATGCGGGCGCAGACGAAACAGCGAAATATTATATAGATATTTATCTGTTTAACTGCCGCGTTGGTCGAGTGGTTGCAAGCGCAACTGCCGTTCGTGAGGTCCTGGGTTCAAGGTCGGGTACTATTGGATTTTTCTAATTTAGAATTTCTAGTAGAGACTCGGATTCTAGATGTGTGCTCGGTGTACGGCAATAGGCTCACCACCTATTCCATTGTGGGACTTGCACGTTGCTGGTGAAACGTGCGAGTGTGCTGCACTCCTCTGCCTACCCCTTGGGGGTTTACAGGCGCAATGTTACGTATTAATAGTTATATATCATAGAATAGTCATAAGTCATATAATATTATAGTAGTCATAGAATAATTATGATTTCAAACTGTCTGAACTGTTCTCTGAAGGACAGTGTTTTTTGACATATTACACTCCAATCGCAAATGAGCGATAAAATCATATATGCGTGTCTGTTTGTGTGTGTGTGTGTGTATCTAGTGCTATCATTGTGCACACATTGACCCGGTCCACAGTCGAGCAAATTGCATTGATTGGCGTGTCATCGATACATATTATATTATTAAATAGTGCCGCTAACCTTTGACTGTGATGATGCGTGCGTGCGTAAGAATCGTGAACGAGGGATATATTATTCGTAACAGTTCGAAGTGCTTTGTGTGATGACTCATCGAAATATGCTTCTCGGAGAGTGACGCGCGGGTGTGAAGAAACATATGAAGGTGGAAGAACCATTGAATGTGTGAGATGTGATGGCGTGAGTGTGAGATAAGTGATGAGTGTTGAAGTGGCATATCAGTTCGGTAAGGATAGTAATGTATGGTGGTTGCTGCTCTCTGCCTGTCTCGTGTGGGACTTGTCGATATGTTGTGATGTCACAACTGTAATGAATCATCATGATATTATTATTGTTATATTACAGATTAGGCAGAGAACACTGTATGGCAAATATGTCTTTACAGAAAAAAAATGTATTATTACGCCCGTTATCTCCGAAGAGATAGGCAGAGGAGTGTAGTACCACGGATTTGGTGGAGAGCCTATTGCCATACACCGGGACTACTTTGCCGGTTTATATATTGCATTTATCACATATTAACATTCATAACATAATTCCCTATTTTTCTAAAGGGGTTGGTAGAGAATACATCTTCTTCATAAAAACAACAAACTCCCCAAGGACTTAATTCATATCACGGTCATTAGCTGTTTTAAATTGTCAATCATCAGTCAGCCTGTCACACGTGTTCCATAAAGACGGCGGCGCCGTCATGTACATATATCACCGAATTACATATATACATATAAGTATATATTTATATACGTATATTTCTACACCCAGACACAGTAGAAATAATAATAATAATCGAGCCATTTATCAGTCCACTGTTGGAATATGGGTCTTCTCTCATATTGAGTGGGTTGAGGCCATAGTCTGCCACGCTGGCCAAGTGCGAGTTGGTAGACTCCACAAAACTTATATATTTTTTTATAATTTTTAGATTCTCAGGTTTCCTCACGATGTTTTCCTTCACCATTAGCAAGTGATATTTAAATTTAAGTACGGATACTTGTATTTATCATACGAATAATTTGTTCTGGGTGGGAATGGAACCTACGACATCGGCGCGAGTCAGGTTCACTAACCACTGCGCCAGCGGATCGTTCAAATTTTTATTTTTAATTATTTGATATGTGATATCAGTGTTTAGGCATTTTTTCAGATAAACGATTTCGCAACAAGACAACACGGGAACAGAAAAAAATCGATATAATTCTGCTCCCTTATCAGTTTATGCTATGAATAAACGCATGTGTGATAAAACACAGCACAGTGTGTTGTTAACGTGTGATGGAAAGCGAAATGTTCTATGAAGTTAAAACGTCGTAACATTACGCCTGTAATCCGCGGTGGACAGAGGAGTGTAGAACACTCCCACGTTTCACCAGATACGTTTACGTCCCACAATGGAATAGGTAGTGAGCCTATTGCCATACACCGGACACAGATCCAGACTCCGTGGCACTTTTAGAAATTCAAAATTAGAAAAATCTAATAGTACCCTACCGAGGATTTGAACCCAACACCTCTTGATCGGTAATCGCGCTTTGAACTACTCGACAAACGATAATTATTAATATAATAGTAATAATGAATATATAAAAATCGCTTGCAGCTACAAGAAGAAAGAAAGCTAGAATGTAGGAGAAGCACGGCAGGTATGCAACGATAGGGACACTTGGCACTCTGTGCTCTCTGCCTACCCCGCAAGGGATTTGGCGTAAAGATATGTGTATGTATGTATGTATGCAGCTAGAACATTGTTAATGTGCTAAAAAAATGCATCCTACGCGATACATTTCTTGGCCAAAAGCCCAATATGCAACTCAAATTGAAACAAAAATTTCACTAAATCACGTAATAGACGTAACATCACGCTTCTAATCTCCGAAGGGTTAAGCAGAGGGGTGCAGTACACTCTTACGTGTTACGTTGTGTTAGTTACGTTTACGTCCCACCATGAAACAAATGATGGGCCTATTGCCCTACACCGGGCACAGATTCAGACTCCGAGCCAAT
>DWJK01001510.1:0-16767 GCA_018248815.1 Croniades pieria auraria
CCAATTTAGTATTAATCCTTATCAAAATAAATATAATAGTCACCTTTGGCATTTCAACTAGATTGAAATAGTACTTTACAATACATCATTATAATAAATACTTTAGGAGATATCATAGATTCAAAATTACCCGCAACGAAAAATCACGCATAGAATGGGAAACACGCGAGGAAGCGGCTGCGGGGTGCTCGCGTGAGCGGCGGACGAGCCGCGCGGTGTGCGGGGGCGGTTTGGTTACGGAATGACCAACCCGAACGGGCAGACACGTGAGGGCGGACGACGTTGACGGTTGTGTCAATTTCATACATTTTCGATAATGTTTATGTGGTTATTTGCTATTTTGTTATTAATTCATATTTTTGTTTGGTTCTCTTCGCTTACTTGGTTAACAAATTCGCTAGATTTATTTTAAATTTCTTGGTTAGCTAATAGTTAAGTATTTTGTTTTGTTTTATTATTATACTTTGTGTTACTTTTCATTTTGATACTTTCAAACTTACCTTAGGCTGATAGGCTATAGCTGGTTTTGTTTAGTTTTTTTGCAGTAATTACTATTTTTTCCAATGTTAATAATATCCTTTAGTTACGTTTACATGTAAAGTGGGGATGCATTTTTTTTCCGTCTATAGGGTGGATATTGTTGGATAGGTCTTTAGATATATTATAGGTTTTTTGAAACATTTTTTCGATTAAGGAATCCGTTTATGCAATATTAAGCCCCCCGCCAGCTAAACTATTGTTTCTGGGTGTGTGATAAACAATCACAGTAGTAGTAAATATAACGAAATTAAAAGAAAATTCTTCAAGAAAAATCAAAAGGAACTCCTTGTATTTGCGACACAATAAAAAAAAAATCCTATCACAGTTTAATAGTATTTGCAAATTTACGAGGAATAGTCGATCAACTTATAACATGTATATCCAATAAATTAATAAAGTAAAAAAAAAAATGTGTATTTCAATCAGTCAATATCCTGAAACTCTGCGGACGAAGTCGCGGGTAATAGCTAGTTTATATTTAATTGAAGGTTCAAAACACGGCAAAGTTTACTTCGCCCGATCAATCCAAAACTGCCAATTCCAATATCGAATTTAAATGTAGATTCTGATTAAGCACTCAAATTGTATTAAAACTGCATGCACTGAACGAAACAGTTAATGTACATTGATATTTTAAAAAATAATCACGTAACCTATTGCTTTAGCAGACACAAATGGACTCCACGGTACCTTTCATTCCTGTTCATATGTATTTGCGAACGACATTCGGTTTCCGCTTTCTTTCACTGGCCATTTCTACATTGTTAATAGAAACGTATAATAAATACGTAACATCAAGCCTGTAATCCCGAAAGGGTAGGCTGAGGAGGGTAGTACATTCTTACGTTTCACCAATTACGTTGTATGTCCCACAATGGAATGTCTCACCACCGAGTGTGACTATTACTAATTACTATATACCGGGCACAGATTCATAGTCGAAGCCACTACTAGAAAAAGTACGTTAGAAAAATCTAATATTATCCGACCTAGGATTCGAACCCAGGAACCCAGTCGCGCTTGCAACCACAAGATCTACGAGTCAGTCAATGTTAATTTCTATATCCATATATAAAAGATTTCGTCGCCTTTTCGTATTCTACGCACTCGTAGTGCCATACCAGAATTTCGTGGTATGGCTCCCACCCATGCAGAAGAACATAAAGATACATAAATGTTCATGCAGAAGTTCCGGCAGAGTGATACTGTCAATATTTGAAGCATAGTGTTATCGTATTTTGAAGATCGAACTCAGTGCGGTGCTACTGGGGAGGCTTATGCACGGAAACTCTCATTAAAAGTACACTCGTACAAGTTTATTGTACCAGGAATGGTACACTAAATTTATGATGTAAGAGGCTTTGTCTATGGTTCCGTACTATAAAATGGGTGTAATAAACTAATATATCTATGACAATAATTTCACTTTCTGTTCTAAGGACGGTACAACATAACTGCTGCCACTCTTCTGTTTAACTTTTCGGGGAAATACGGGCGTCGCGTTAGCCAATATCAAATAGGAAATGGGAATAAGGAGAAAATAATATACAAAGCAGTGATAGCCTAGTAGTTTAGAATTCAGCCTCTCACTCCGGGGGTGCTGGGTTCCATCCATGGCGCGCACCTCTTTACAAAAATGCGTTTTAAATTTAAATTTCACTTGCTAACGGTGAAGGAAAACATCGTGAGGAAACCTGCACACCTTAGAATTTAAAAACAATCTAAGGTGTTTGAAGTCTGCCAACCAGCTCTTGGACAGCGTGGCGGACTATGGCCTTAACCCTCTCAATATGAGAGGAGACCCATATTCCAACAGTCGAATGATAAATGGGTCGATTATTATTATTTTTTATAAGATAACATTTACTTTACTGCCAACGTAACATGGCTGCTCAGCTGCAACGAATACAAATAAAACAGTGACTGTTTTATGAGTATAATACAGTTCTATTTTTTTGTTGACACGAACATATCGGGTGACTTTGGCTGCACTTGAAGCCTAGTAGATCGCTTTTATCTCCAGACGTAGTGTACCGAACTTAACCTGCCCCCAACTAATCACCTTCAAAATATACATGTTTTCATTGATAGTGTACCGACATGATTATAAGAGGAAAACTGAATCCAAATCTATCTATCACTGGTACTCCCTCACACCTCCGACCCAACCAACATCTGAACATACCTCACTAACACATTAACTTTGATAGAAACCCTTATTACTACGAATCTAAATATTTCTTGCGTATGCAGTTGGAATCGCAATGATAGATTCAGAATTTCCCTTACTTATCAATCGGGACTATGTTTTCAGAGGTCGGACGTGTGCGGAGCGGCGGCGGTGAGTGAGCAGCGTGGCGCGTCGCCGCGGTGCAGCATGGAGGACGAGGTGACGTTCTTGTTCCAGCTGGGCGTGCTGCGCGACGTCGCCTCCGCGCCCGCGCACCGGCTCACGCTCGCGCACCTCAAGGAGCTCGCCGTGAAGTTCGTGCACGAGAAAGTTAGTATACGTTCCTAAATAATGCTCAATATAGAAGTACATGAGATTCCTAAGATGGAACCCCAAGCAATTTTTAATTTTAAGTAGGTAACGTAAGTATAAAGTTTCTTACCTCGCAAAAAAGAAATGAAAATGTCCATCCCCGAATTATTACAATGAATTTTTATTTCATATTATTATTTTTAGTATGTGTTAATAAATAACAGTGATGGCGCAATGAATTTGATTTTCAATACCCACTCATGGGTATCGGGATTGCATTGCTAGTTGGTACGCATCTCTTGCCGTCGTAAAATAAAGTATTGAGAGTTGCATATAAGAAACGTGCAGTTCTCAGTGGATAATAATGTGTCGATAGAAATATCGTAAACCTTGTCCCCTGTAAGAAGAATCCACAACGGAATGGTGAAAGAGGTGATGATGATGATTTGACTTCAGATACCGGATAATGGACTGAACCGGCTGTCGGAGCGGATCTTGTTGTTCCGGCACGACTACTGCTCGCCCAACGTGCTGCAGCTCATCAACGCCGCCACCGACGTCACGGATGAGACCCTCGTCGAGATTGTTTTGACCGCTAACCGTAAGACATCCATACATCAAACTGCCAATCCATGAATCCACTTTACCATGTTCACATAGCATCAGGTATAATTGAAAAAGGAACACTAAACATGTAAATAGGTAGCCTGCCTTGTTGGTCTAGTGGTTGCAAGCGCGACTGCCGATCGGGCAGTCCTGGCTTCAGATCCCGGCTCGGGTGCTATTAGATTTTTCTAATTTAGAATTTGTAGTAGTGACTCGGAGTCTGGAATTGTGCCCGGTGAATGGCTCACCACCTATTCCATGGGATTTAAACGTAACAGGTGAAACTACCCCTTCGGGGATTCCAGGCGTGATGTTACGTTTTTTTTAATAGGTATATTAATATTTCTAATGAATCTATCACTAGGAGAGACAAACTGTCGTATGCTCACATATGCAGTTTAAGTGAAATAACTTTATATCCCTCCTACTTCCACTTGTTCAATTATGCATGTTCTTACTTTATCTGAGAAGCGGAAAAGAGCCTCAAGAAAATACCAAAATTTTATTTTTATTTATCCTTTGTTGTTGATAACAAAGCGCGGACTTAATGCCAAGTGGCATTTTCTGCCAGTCAAGCCAGGTGATGATGAGAAGTTGGGGTAGGCACGTAAGCATCTTAGTTTAGTAAGTATGAAACGAAATATTCAATATATATTATACACATATTGAATATATTTATTAATATATTAATACGTGTATATATGCACATATATTAAATATTTCGGTTCATAGTTGTAACATGTATGTATATCGTCTTAAAGAATATTCCTAGGTATTGCAAACGGTGATAGGCTAGTGGTTGAGAATTCAGGCTCACTCCGGAGATGCTGGGTTCAAATTCATGTCACGCACCTCTTTACAAAAGTGCGTTTCAAATTTAAATATCACTTGCTAACAGTGAAGCAAAACATCGTGAGGAAACCTGCATACCTAAGAATTCGTAAAAAAAATCTAAGGTGTGTGAAGTCTGCCAACCGGCACTTGGCCAGCGTGGCGGACTGTGGCCTTAACCCTCTCGACATGAGAGGAGACCCATATTCCAAAAGTGGAATGATAAATGGGTCCATTGTTTATTATTATTAGGTATGACAAATAATCTTCACTTCTTCGCTGCTTTTAACGGAATAAATCCCATTCCAAATGGGAATTTGGGCGTTTTTATTACATAATTATATTGTTAACCTGTCATACAAATAATAGACATACTTTTTATGTGTTTTCGTCATCTTCCGAGCTAACCTGTCGAGTACTTTCTAGATTCTTCGATTGTAATTCGAAATTTCTAGATAACATAAATTTTCGCTTGTAAAATTTTGTTTGAATCTCATTATTATTATTTCATCAAGACGGGTCTTACAAGGTAAGCAGAGAGCAGCGAATGCCAAACACCTCTATCTCTAGAGACCTGGTTTGGTTCTTCTACATTCTTGACTTGCTTCACGCGTGGAAATGTTGGAGACAATCTTAAGTCCTAATTGTATGTGCAGCGTTGCTATGTGACGGCGGCGCGGAGGCGGCACCAGCGCCCCGACCTCACACGTTGGCGGTGCACTCCTACAAGGCACCCACCTTTTGCGATTTCTGCGGGGAGATGCTCTTCGGCCTCGTGCGGCAGGGGCTTAAGTGCGAAGGTAAGTTTTTTAATTACTTAAGTACCTAAAGGGGACTTTGCCTATAATCCTAACACTGGACGTGGAGGTTGGTTATCACCAAGAGCAGTTTTCTGCACCGTCTATCCTTCTTCTCGTCGCCAATAGGAGAATAATTATTTTTAATGACCAAATAACAACGAAAATGAAATTATATGGCCTATAAATAATTGTGTGTTGTCGTAGGCTGCGGCTTGAACTACCACAAGCGGTGCGCGGTGAAGGTGCCGTCCAACTGCGAGGCGCCAGCGGCGGCGGTGGGCGCGGGGGGGGCGCGGCGTGCGTCGGCGGCGCCGCGCAGCCCGTCGCGCTCGTCCGCGCACAGCCACGCCTCGCACGACGACTCGCTGGTAAGGCGCCTCGCCGACCTCGTCACCGGGAACAACTAGCGTCGCTCGGCGAACGAACCTCACCTTCACACGTATAACTACTCAAATATCTCAGTTCATGGGTAAATCGCTACTCGAACTCATAGGTTCATTTTCTACTACGCATTCGTACGGATATTTGTTGTTTTCGGCAATTGGGACCTCAGCAAACAGAGCATTAAAAATGTTTCTCTTAAATAAGTATCAGTATTAATCTATAGTAGGTATACTACACGTAAGTAGGTTTACATAAAAATAATATCGATCTAATTGTTGCTGAACTTACGTTTTACATCAGTTAAAAACAAAAGGCTCAAAAAAAATACGAAAACAAAATGGCCACATGGTTTAACTTTATTTCTTATTATTCTAAAATGAATCTCCAATCGTGTAGGGTTTGTATAAAAGCCTCAATGGGACTTGCGAACAATTTTAGTAATAAAATAAAACGTTCCGTTGTATGCTACGGCCAAGGTCCAAAAAACTATATCAAACTTTTTAATTTCTCGTTTTGTATTTCATGAAGTATTTAAACAGTTTTTTTGTCATTTAACAAAGTGAAACATTTATATATAGTAATAAATATATAAATTTGGATAAAATATATAGTTTTTAAAATAAAATAGGTATTATTGACTAAAATATAATCTCTAATAATGTTATTCGTAAATAGTAAACTAGAAGGTACTAATACGTATGTTGGTAACGAAGCGTAAATAAACGAGTCGAGGGCCTCATTGTTTTGGCACCTCCATCTAGAATAATTTTATAATTAAACATTCCAATATATTGTGATATGTTTTCATGGTCAATATCACTTGACTTTAAAATTTATGAATAGATATTTTTATACAATTTTTTACATTAATAGTATTGGAGGCACTTCCTACATTAGATCTGATTGTATTCTTGTTATATTGTGCGATGTTAGTGAAAGTAAAACAATTTCCACACATTCGGAAACCGTCCAGTATTTCAACTTTAAAGTTTAATTTGATATAAGCCAATATTGCCTTTTTTTCGTTCATTAATTCTTTTTTTAAATATTTGACATTTTTATTGATCTTTACCGCGCTGTCAGTTGGCAACGGCTACCGGTAAAAAGTATGTTTTTGGATTTTTATTTTTGTTTAATTTTTACTTTTCGTAAATGAACTATTTTTATAATTATAGTTAAGCGCACATTGGGTGGTGGGTAGCAATGGGAATATTTACTGTACACTCTATATTTTTATGACATTAAAGTGGTTTTTTTTTTAATACAATGTTTGAGTTTTATTTTTTTCCCCGATACCCATCATCCAATGCCGAGGTTACTGTAAACACTGAGTCACGTAATGAGTAATTTTCATAATTATTTTAATTTGGTCTTCATTGGCTAACTAATGTGTTAATTCATGAATAGCAAAAAAATGATTGAAGTAAACATTAGACCGGAAATACATATATTAATACAATAAAGAGCGCGTGTAACATGAAGCTTCTCAGGGGAATAAATTAGATAGATTTGTTGCGTTGTTTTTAGTTGTTGCTTGAATGGGTAATATTGATATTAACGGTTCGTGATAACTAATATATGATAAATATATTCGGGACTTTATATTTTAGATATGTATGCACAATCCGACTTGTAAATCTAGGACGTGCGCGAGCTGAGACTATACCTGTAAAGTGCATATGTTGCTCTTTGCTCCACTTGCCTAGCATCGGATTTATAACTTTCTTCTCTCACGGTTAACGAAATGTTCTAAAACGTGACGTGTCCTTGAAACTATACTGTCCATTTTTGATCAGTTCTCGGATCGCCATCTAAAATGCGTAGATATTACTGGAGGGATTTAAATGAAACGAGTCGTGGTCGTAGTGTTCATATATAAGGATAACTAGAAACGCAAGAACCGCGGTAAAGCCAAGTCGCCAGTCAATGACAGAATGAAATATGAAAAAAGTATAAATTGTAAATATACAAAGCACTACAAGATCTTAACGGTACAATTATTAAAACTTATAAGTAAAACTATTTAGTCACTAGAAAACTAGTATAAAAAGGACTTGGGAGAAAATAGCGTCAAATATTTTTTTAGTAATGAATGAGTAAACTAAGGACCTATTTGCTTTGCATTTGTATTTTTTTTAAATATCTGGATAAGGGGGTTAGTTCTCCCTCCCTGAGCGATGGTGGTTGGGTAATGCAGTGATAAGTGAGTGGGAGCGTGCGTGCGACAGGGCGCGGGGGGAGGCGCGGGGGGCGGCGCGGGCAGCTCGCGGCGCGGCGCGGGCACGTGGCCGCCGGCCGGCGCGCTCGCCATCCCGCACACGTTCCAAGTGCACACGTACACGCGCCCCACCGTGTGCCGCCTCTGCAAGAAGCTGCTGCGCGGCCTCTTCAAGCAGGGCTTACAGTGCGGCGACTGCCACTACAACGCGCACCGCAAGTGCCTGCCCTTCGTGCCCAAGGACTGCGGCGCCGAAATCCGCGACCACCAAAGTCAGTCTCGCCGCTCTACATCATAAAGTTTGCTAGCAATTGGATTTTATTTCATTCTACATGGTTTTACAAGCACACACGATAAAATACGAAAATTCTTGAATACTAGGTAAATTTTCAAGTGGATACTTTTTTGGCTGCAATATATATCGAAATTGACATAACAGGGGTCTAATTAACAATTTGATTATTTTTAAAAGTGTAAAACATATTAATATCTAACACGTCCTTCATATCTATTATAGAATTTCGAAACCCTAACCATCTATCCGTCGATATCTATGAACTCTACAACAGTTCACTTCAGTCAATTTGAAAACAAATACGAACCAACAGTTTAAAAAAATATTGCTGGCGATTACTGCGGTAATTTCCAACTCTTCAGCGGATTTTTTAGTCTACATTGTGCACCCAAAGTAGCTATTGTGACATGGAGGTAAGTTAAAATAATTTCTGATGTTATATGCGTGTGGGGTGCAGGCGAGGGCCCCGACAGCTGCAGCACGGGCAGCGAGCTGTCGGACGGAGCGCGCGGCGCCGGCGGCGACGACGAGTCGGACGACGGCGACGCGACCAACGACGACCACGACTCCGAGGTGCGACGGAACATATTTTAAAAGTTTTTTGGTATTCATTACATTATGTCAACGAATTAGGCTCTATACTATTATTTCTCGAAAATTTGTTATTCAGTTTTTCGAATCTAGAGCCCTGTTGTAAGACCGTTCTTCACAAAATAAAACACGTACATAACGATAATATTTATGCAATATAAAAAAATCATAACATCACACCTGTAATCCCCGAAAGGGTAGGCAGAGGAGTATAGTACACTTCCACGTTTCACCAGTTACGTTTTAGTCTCACGGAATAGGTGGTCAGCCTATTGCCATACACCGGGCACAAATCCAGACTCCGAATCACTGCTAAAAATTCTAAATTAAAAAAATCCAATAGTACCCGACCCGGGCTCTGAACCCAGGACCTCCTGAGACAGTCGCGTTTGCAACCACTCGACCAACGAGGCAGTCTATATACAATATTTATAATAAATTTTAATAAAGGGAATCATTTGACCGATTCATTGGTGAACATTGGAAACGGGATTGCGGATCGCCGCTTTACCGCGAACCGAGGTCAATTGTTATTGCATATTCAATTCAAATATAGAAGTTTTTTGCAACGTATATATCAATATTTAATGGACATCTACTTCTTTCTATATTCTGCAATGATCACTTTCAGATTGAACCTACTTCGAATAGAACCAAATGTTAAGTATGTACTAGAGAAGTTAACCAAATTCTATACGCAGGTGCAGCTGCGGAGGGACCTCGACGAGGATGAACCTCAGCGCGACAGCCTGCCCGAGCGCTCCGCCAGCCGGCCCAGCAGGTGACACTAGCGACTAGCGCCTTGTGGTGGTGGTTCTACTACGGCTTGGGTTTTCTGTGCTGTGGCATTGGTTCCTTCCTCCTTATAATCGGCTCCATAACTGTTTATCTGTACTGTGGCATCGTAACTATTAAGATTATTACATTATATTGCCTTTTTATTCATACGTAAGTTTATAACCTGCAAGGTTGTGGTATACACCGGTCGGGAGAGCAAGATCTTTGATATATTTTTGGCAACAAATTCTAAATGTCGTAACTGATACATACACCTCGTTTTAAGTAAAGTAATTTATATTATTTAGCCGATCTGCTGGTCTAGTGATTAATGAATCTGAGTTCTGAATAAATTCTAAATGACAAAGTGAAACAATATTCTTAGTAAGGAATAATACCTATAATATCATGCTATTTCACCAGTTCGATTCCCGTCCAGGGTAAATTTTTTTCGATGAGGATGAGTAGCTATTCGTTCTGCTTCTGTAATGTAAACATTATAAAAACTTGATTAAATATGTACCGGCTTAACTCACGTACGTTTTTCGGGATGGCCCGACTAGTTTCGCACCTGTACGAGGTCCTTCCTCACGACCTCTCGGCACTTGCAGCGAGGTCGCGACGGAGACTGACCTTTGTTACATATTTATATTTTGCATTGTTCCTAAATAATTTAAAAATGTTGTATTGATGTTTAAATGATTTGATTTCATATCTATATCATGCATTTAAATCATCATCGTCGTCGTCATCATCAAATATGTTATTGTTCCGTTACTGGACCTGGACATTCTCTACGAATGAGAATGAGCAAGATTATAATCTGCCACGTTGGCCAAGTGCGGGTTGATAGCTTTCACACATCTTAGAAACCATTTTGAAGAACTCTGAGAGATGTACGCTCTCTCGCGCGGTTGTCTTTAATAATCAAATGTCATTTAATGTTTAAAACACAAATATTTCTCTACAGATGTACACTTCAAGATTTAAACTTAGAACTCCAGGTCTACTATTCTGTTAAAAAATTATCAGTCACAATAAACTAAAATCAGGCACTGTCTCGTTATTTTTATTTTATGTAACGTTTGGTGACGATTTCGTGTAATTTTGAGGTAGAAACACTAAAACGAAATACGCTTTATGCATGTTAGACGCGCTAATTTTCCTGTTACTTCTAAGAAACTGGACAGACTTTTATCCGTTTGTAGGAGTTTAGTCACCGTGGGATATTACCTGGTAGAATAAATGACATTTTTGTGAATAAAACTTTTTTTTTCTTTTTATTTTTGGTTCCAATGAAGAATAAACGGTATAATGAAATGAAAAATAAATACTAGTGCTATAATATTTATGGCTAACTCTGAATAACTGGTAAAAATTTAGTTTTTTATGTTCAGAAAAATTCAAAATCGAGTTTTTAAATTGAAAAAGCTACGCCTGAACACCATCTAAAACAAAACTAATTCACCTGTACAAACGCACGGAGAAATGTCAAACAAATGACAAACAGAAACAGTCGTTAATTGTCATCGCGCGTGATCGCGTCGTGATCGCGACGTGACCGCGACGTGACCGCGACGCGACCGCGAGGCGATCACGCCGCGAGCGCGACGCGACCACGCCGCGAGCGCGACGGGCCACGAGGTGATAACGGGAACCGTCCGCGAACATACAGCGAAACGTGACTTGGCTGTACGTGGAGCTTGCCGTCTGTGACGCGTCTAGACAAAATTATAACGGAATATCGCGTCGTTTAAGCAATGTCATCATAATGGTGGACAATGGAGTGGTGTTCCACTTGAAAATTATAATTTTAATTTAGCTTCTTAATATTACCATGTAGTCGTGACGGGTGTATCAGTTCTAACCCAGGGAGGATGCAGGCATCAAATGAAAAGATTAATGTATGTATATCTTGTTTTCTAACTATAGCTCTTAAAGGGGTCAGCAGAGAGGGCAAAATATCTCTATCCTTACATACGTGACATGCTTCCTACTTCATAAAAGATCTGGCGTGATGATATAATAATTATCATTATGACAGTGATATTAAGCAAATTTATTTAGAATTTCACGTTATTTTTAATCTGTTTGTTATTAATGTCTGTAAGTAATTTATATTAAATATTGTCTCTGTATATTTCTTCACTGTGTGGGCCACCTCTGTGGGTACGCACTCTGCGGTTTCGCCGCAGGCGCCGCCGCGACTTATGATCTCATTCACCACTATCATGGACTTACGTAACCGAACTTGAACTTGACTCCGTTCCTGTACACGTCGTAATAAATGTTGTTTGTCTCTCATTTCGTTTTAAATATACTTATAACGTACCATCACGCCGATATTTACTCGAAAGTGTAGGTAGTGCAGTGTAGTAGTCCTACTTTCACCAGTTACGTTATGTCTCATGGAATAGGGGTTGAGCCTATCAAATTAACTAATTATCTAATGGTAAATAAAATATATTAACCTGGAATATTATTGCTATCTTATTTTCATCATCATCATCATAAACCATTTTATCGGTCTGCTACTGGACACACGTCTCCTCTCAGACTGGGAAGCAATAAGGCCCTGTTCCGCTACGCTGGCCAAGTGCGATAGAATTTACAAGTCTTTTTCCTATACAAATATATGTTTTTTAATAATATGATAGTCTAGCGTTTGGTCGAAACCCCGCCTGATAGAATGCACAGATACGTCCTAAAATGAAGCGCTCATTTTTCGATAAAGTCTATACACTCTTCCTTTGAAGAGAAAATTAAAAGATTTAATATTCCTTGCACATATCTGAATGAGGAAATACTGGTTTTTATTACGTACATTCGATAAACAGCGTATATAAATATCTTAGCTATTGTAACTATTTAATATTCAATAGTCTTATTTAGGTAACGAGAATATCGTTCTAATTATTTTAATCAGCAAAATAATATTATTAAACGTAATATAATAATTTAACATGGATATATACAATTTTTACAGTAACTTTTAATTTGAATAAATATAATAAATTTAAATGTCTACACCAACATTTTGACCACTCAGATATACCTAGTTTTCATTTCCAAAGATAGAATCGCGTTTTTTAATAATGATTTCATCATCATCATCGTCATCATCATCATCAGCCTACTCCCACCCGCTGCTGGAGATAGGCCTCTCCAATAGCACACCACTGAGCTCTATCTTCAGCTCGTCGCATCCAACTGCTGCAAGCCACTTTGCGTATATCGTCACTCCATCTAACTGGAGGGCGTCCCACGCTACGTTTGCCAAGACGCTCCAGAACACGTCTACTCCAACGGTTATCGGTTCTGTGACAGATGTGACCAGCCCACTGCCACTTCAGCTTGCTAATTCTTTGGGCTATGTCGATAACTTTGGTTTTCTGTCGGATCGTCTCGTGATTATTTATTGTTATTTATTTAAACAGTCTCTGTAGTAAATTAGTCTGTGGCGTCGCTGCAAGCGCCGATATAGGAGTAAGATTTCATCTGAAGGTATCTGTCTCATAATCAGTGATAAAAAATTAAATTCGCTTCATGTATTCAATGCGTTTTGTCTTTTCTTTTTCCTTTCTTTTAATTATTTTTTTAATTCGTCACTCTACTGTGCATTGTTACCTTTCAAATCATACGTATTCTTAAAGTACATATATATATCTATATTTACTTCATGGTATTAGAGTTGTTGATATTATTCGTGTCGATTCTTGTAATCAGATATTTCAAATTCCTTTACCTGGTGTAGTATATTTCATTAATGATTTCGTAATCAACACCAATTCGTCAATCGCTCTGCTGTTGAATATACGCATATCGTTATAATAGTAAGGGTTAAGGCTACCATGCTAAATTAATACAGTTTGACAGATGTCAAACGCCTCAGAAAACATTGTGAAAATTTCTAAAGGGTTTAAATTTTCTCACGCTGTTTTCCCTCGCCGTTGTAGCATATGATATTTAATCTTAAAACCGTACATGACTCTGTAAAGTTAGATGTGGCTGCCAGGACTTGAACCGCAAACCTCCGGAGTGGGAGACTGAAATCTAAACCACTAGACTATCACTGCTACTATAAAACTTAAAAGTGTATTCAATTGGACTCTAAACAGGAGATTCTAGAGAGGAGATAACAGGAGAATAGGATATAGCAGGAGATAATGGAGTGATGAATGTAGTAGAATTACATCAGATTAGTAAGGATTGAGATATTTGGAACCCTGTGTGAGAACACGAGGTGCCAAATATCAGCAGAGATGCTTACACCGTAATGGAACTGATGTGATAGCCTAATAATGGAGAGAGGTTTATACCAATTGTATAAACCCCCTTAGCAACCTCCAAAACTGGCTGTATTTATACTTTGTCATAACTTTAGCGATTCTTACTAACTAATAGTCCCTTACGAAAACCTAATTCTTACTTACGTTAAATTAGTAATCTTTATTACTAGATTACCGTTTCTTCCATATTAATATAAGAAAAATATAATTTTAATAATGTGCCGACATTCCCCGGAACATTGTTAACAACACGAAGCCGTGTCGCTGCCCGATTATTTGCGGTTCCAATTTTCATTATCTCATTCAGACTGTAAATCAATTTTGTGGTATAAATTAACTGTAACTGAAAAACAAACAAAGGATTATTTTCCTATTGTAATGTGGATTTAATATTTATATCGTTTAAAAAATAATATAATAATAAACGACCCATTAACATTCCACTGTTGGAATATGGGTCTCCTGTTATATTGAGAGGGTTAAGGCCATAGTCTACCACGCCGGCCAAGTGCGGGTTGGCAGACTTCACACACCTTAGAATTTTTTTTTATTAATTCTAAGATATGCCAGGTTTCTTCACTATGTTTTCTTTCACCGTTAGCAAGTGATATTTAAATTTAAAATACACTTTTGTAAAGAGGTGCGCGCCATGGATTAGAACCCTGCACCCTCGGAGTGAGAGGCTTAATTCTTAACCACTAGTCTATCACTGCTATTTCTTTTATTATTAGACTATTTGGTGGGCGCAAAAAAAAATTATGAAGCTATATTTATATATGGATATATTTAAGATCAGATAAGCTGGCTCGTGGAGATGTCCCAATATATATATAAATCTTTAAGAATTATTTATGTATAGTTTCTAATTGAAAATGACTGTAAAAATTACCAATAAATTACGTGATTTTTTTTATTGTGTAAAATACTAACATTTGTCGGCGATTCTGCCTGATGGAAAGCGCAGGTGTATCCTAAATTGGACCACGCAAGCCTGTAAAAATCTTAATCGCCCTGGTTTTGAACATTTCGAGGCTATATGTACCGGGAGCCTTACAAAAATTTCCTCCCCAATAACATAAACAGAGGTTATATGTGTCCAGATACTGGTGAGTGTTAGTTTGTAAAAAGCTTGCGCTGAGTACGACAAGTGCTTTATACGTTATGTAAGCGAACTTGAACCAGCTCGAAAGTAAGTGTGTATGCATTTTTATTCAAATCGCGTGTTGTTCCACTTGCACGGTGGCGGCGGCGACACCAATTTAGTATGTTACATAAGTAAAGAGTATTATCGCGTTGGTTGAGCGGAAAGTTCAAAAGTTCAACGGTGTTATACGTTAAATCTTGGTGTGTTTTTCATTATTGTCATATTGTCACGCCAGGTACCTTATGACGTTGGCAGGGTACAAGTGCCCAATTTTTTTACAGAGCATTTATACTATTTAGAGACGATACAACTATCATTTTTATCAACTCAATATTTTACATTATTTAAAATGTTTTATTGACTCGTTGGTCGAGTGGTTGCAAGCGCGACTGCCAATCGAGAGGTCCTGGATTCAAATCTCGGGTCGGGTACTATTGGATTTTTCTAATTTAGAATTTCTAGTAGTGACTCGGAGTCTGAATTTGTGCCTGGTGTATGACAATAGGCTCACCGCCTATTCCATGGGACGTAAAGCGTAAGTAGTGAAACGTGGGAATGTACTACACTCCTCTGCCTATCACATCAGGGATTACAGGCGTGATGTTACGTGTACGTTATTTTATTACAAGGTAAATTAAATATCTAAATGAGAGCATTTTCTTCTGACATTTATTGCGAAGAACATTCTTTGAATTTATGTAAATATACAAACCAGTTAATTAGTCTACGGTAACTTTATTCGGTATCAAAATATTTTGACGGACACATCTGGATTTAAAAAAAGATGCTATTAAGATAAACGCCTTGCTGGTTATTTCAGCCGGATTGAAACAAAAACTTTGACGTGTTAATTTCGAAAACATATCATAATTTAGATAAATACCTGGATAACCTAGCCGCGAATTAGTCTAGATTTTAGCCACGCCTCTAACCTTTGCTGTAGGCAACAAAAAACCATCATTATCTTAATATATTTAAATATTTTTCATTCTATAAATAGTTTTATTTACTTATAATTAAGAACATAAATTGCATAGATATTTTGATGGCAGTTAAAGTGTTTTTTACTACTGATTTTAGCCGTGATCTATTAAATATAAGCCGTAACACATAATTACTGTCTTATACAGCGTGTTGCGGAATTGTGAAAATTTAGAAATAAAAGAATCCTTACTCATATTTTACGAAATCTTTATAAAATCATGTAACTATTTACCTTTAGATTTACTTCGTAAACACAATTCGTGTGTACAATTCGTAACAGTCAAAAAAAGCCTCACGTACGAAGACAATAATAACCCTGAAAAATAAATAGTATAATGCTGTCAAACTTCAGAAAGCGTTACAAATAAATAGACTTGAATCAAAAACCAGAAGTACTCAGAATCTTCTATCCAATAAGTGTTGCGATCTGCTGCGATGTTAAACGCATCACCCTGTATACAGGAACAATATCTCACAATCTCGATTGGCATAACGTACAGAATACTGATAACTCTATCGCTGTGGGCGGGACGCAAAATCTTTAATTGCTTAAAGCCTCACTTAAACCCTTTTTGGGTTATTCCGGGTTCGTCCCACGGAACAGAGCCGCTAAATGTGAGAACAATTAATAATAATAATTGATTGTCTTGGAGCATATCGATAGTGAGTTAAAGCCGTTACATTTTTAATCATGTGTATAAATACTCTGAATAATAATCATGGTTTTTTTTATTCCTTTTTTTTTTCTTCGGCTTTTTTCTCCCGGTCTACTATAGCCTGAGGGGCGCACAAAGCCGAAGTACAGTACAATGACTAGACATGACCT
>DWJK01001511.1:0-16767 GCA_018248815.1 Croniades pieria auraria
AATTTAGAATTTCTAGTAGTGACTCGGAGTCTGGATCTGTGCCCGGTGTATGGCAATATTCTCACCACCACAACGTGGGAATGTATTACACTCCTCTGCCTACCCCCTCGTGGATTACAGGTGTGATGTTACGTTTTTTTTTATAAGAGGAAATGTAAAAATATTATTGTTGATATAATATTACGTAATCACAAAGTAATAATAATTTACTTTCAATTTTATAGCATCTTTTAAAATTATACTTTATAGGTTCACGTTACTACAAAAGATGTTGTGTTAGTCGCAAACTCTTATTAAAACACAAAAATCCAACAATTATTCATCCTCTTGGTATCATTAAACAGAAAACAGTACGAAATATAGGTACTCTTTCTCGAATAAACATCTGATAATTATGAAGCGTGCGAGTTGATATTTTTAAGAGTTCTCCGCTGGTAGGCGCAATAATTTTACCGTGACAAATTTAAAATAATAATTGTAGGTTGCGATGTGGAATATCTATGAGCCAAGAGCGCCCTCAGAGCGAAGCGGTAAGGAGTAGGCAGCGGGTTCGTTACATCCGCTCCGCTGACTCCGCGAGTGACACCCGGCCTCTCCACGGCCAAATCTCGCTACAAAATGTATTAAATAAAAAAAAAAATCAACCGACTCGACGAGTTCAAGAGGACGAAATGCCATTATAACGCTGACAGTAGTTCTTATTGCGAAAAAGGGTCAGAGCGTCGTTCCCGGTCCGGCATTACTGACCGGGAATCGGCTCTGTGGTTCTATTTGTAATAGTAGTGCCACCTGTGGATAGATATGAATTATTTATTGATATGTTGATAACAAAAGTCGCACATGAAAACAACCATAAGTATAGAATACGTATATCCTATTCTTGACATTTGTTTTGATTTGGTTGTATGAAATGTCTGACAATGAAGCGCACATGAAACTTTTTAAATCTTCAAAGCATATGGCAATCTCCGTTCTGAAATTGTTCTTCGGTGGAAAATAAGAAATAAGTTCAATTTCTCTCTTAGACAACTTTGAAGCACGTGTAGGTCGGTGCATATTGCAATTTTAATGTGATTTAAATTGGGCTGTGGACTGATAGTGATCAGCACAAACTGTACCGATTAGAACTAACTACGTCGGAGAAACAGTTATGCAACCGTTAGGCAAGGGGGGGGGGGTCACGTTAATCGCTAATCGGTCCGTGCAGTTGCTGCGATTCGCAATTCCCGATACCATCGACATTGATATTCAGCCTTCCGTTTCGTCACGTCACGTCATGTCAGCTAATTCACGTTTTCAACAAAAACAACCGGAAATTGGATATAAGGATCTGCGCGCCCGCGTCCGGCTACGTGACGCTTGTCGAACACGACACTTCACTATGCGGTAATTTCCGCTCTGTGCTCGCGGAAAATTACTTTAACCGCATTAAATTTCCGAGTGTACAAAATAAATATTGCCATGTACACAGTGTGGAAATTTCGATGTCAGAACCAAAGAAGCTTCAAGTATATTTTATTGAATAAAATATCCAAGATATAGTGTGTGGAAAGATCCGAGGACTAAACTTACTCAACATGAATCACTCTCACACAGCTTAAAAACACCAAGGTGTTAAGGGAAGACGTAATAACAGGTGAGCTTCCAAGAGCGGGTAGGAGACCAGCGCTGGAGGCCTTTAAGAAACTTATTAATTCGTGAAATTCTTGAAATCTTTTATCTGATACATTCTAGGATCCCTCTCATTTTCTTGATTGGAAAATGTACGATGTGGACACGAATGGCGAAAATATTATTTATATTCTGGTTGTGGACAGTATAAACATTATTACAGAGATGGTGGATGAATGCCATCTTAGAAAACCTAAAAGGATGAACATAGTGAAGTTAAGGGAGATAACTTAAGTTCACTCAATGCCCTATGAAGAGGGTAATTTTGGGAGGTTTCCTGAAACAGAGATTCAGGAATGATGAAATTGGCAAGAGAACGAAAGTAATCAACATTGGTCTTCGAATTACCAGACTGAAGTTGCAATAGCCAAGTCACATATCCTAAAAAACTAATAACAGTGAAGCAAAAAGGTTTTTGTATGGCGACTATGCACCAGTCGACGTACAGTAGAACGATAAAAGCCAAATCTTGAAATAACCCCTGTAAAGACAAATTCATCACTTTATTTCAGATATATTATAATTATAATTATAATTGTCGTTAAATTTTGTCGATAGCTACAGTTGTTAAAAACTTCCAACATTATTAGTTTTATAATACCGTCACGTTGTGTCACTCACGGAGTAGGCACAGTGGATCAAGTGCTCTATATCTCTATTCTCACAGAACTGTTGTGTTTTTTCTATATTCATGATTCCCTTTATACATGCCCGCTCATTATGGAGACTTCCTACTCCACCATCAGCAAGTACCTGTCTTATTTGGTCATGATATATGAGTCTTGGTCTTCCTCAGCACTTGAATCCATGAGCAATCGTATTGTTTATCTGTTTTGTGATTATTTCATTTTCCACAAAAATTCCTCCATTGCCTCCTTGATCGATTGGCTCCAAGCGACTACCGATCGAGAGGTAATAGATTTGAATCCAGATCGGGTATTTTTTTTTTAACATAGATTTTCTAATAAACATTTCTGATACTGACTCGCATTCTGGATCTGTTCCCGGTGTATGGCAATAAGCTCCGCATCTATTCCATGTTGGGATACAGACGTAACTGGTGAAAATGTGGGAGTCTACACTCCTCTGCCTACCCCTTCGGAGATTTAAGACGCGATGTTACGTTTACAAAACTCCCAATTACAATAAATTCATACATTTAAAAAGAGTGATTAAATATGTACCGGCTTAACTCACGTACGGTTTCCGGGATGACCCGACTAGTTTCGGACCTGTACGAGGTCCTTCCTCATGAGCTCCCGCCGCTTGCAGCGATGTCGCGACATATTGTGTATAAATACTAACGAAACATTTAATAGAAAAATTTGAAAAGTGGTCGCAAAACTTAATTAACGACTCTATATCAACTCAACAGCGCTATAGATGTATCAATTGTGATATACGTGTAAGTTTCACAATCCAATAGATATCCAGATTTGAATGGATAGTTATCCGAAGGGCGAAAGGAGGGTTGGGGCGCGCACGTCCTCATTATTCAAATGCATCGAAGCAAATTATGGTAATATGTAAACCTGTTCTGTTTCACCAATATTAATACGCGAGGTACGGAACGCCTGCCGCGCCCACGTCGCTGACCGATTTCGTCAACCTATATCAATTATAAACATCTGTTGATGTTTCTTATTAATATAGCTCTTTTGTATTTATATCTTTGTTTTATTATTTCCTTCTTGGTATTCATGATCTTAGTATACTTTGTTCAACGTTTTGTGATTAGCCTAAAGAATTAAATTCCGTGCTGTTCTACGTATATTAACAATATCTTCATATGCACATTCCGTTTTCGAAGAATTTTGGCTCCCCATCAGCCAGTAAGTGACCTTTTTGATCAAGATACGATAATTTTGGTGTTCCTGCATTCATCAACACTTTCGCATTGAACATACTCGTATGTTTTGAATTCGTAAGGCACTAATAAAATTTATGATTCCGAAGAAATGCAGTACGAATTGAAACCTTCAATACCACGATATCTATTTTAATGCTGCACAACTGAAATGATAACGTAAGAGTTCGTAAGAATTTATTATAACAATTTCATGGGTGGGGTGGGGGCGGCAGAGCGATGGCGTCGCAGCAGGAACGGGCTATTGTGATATTGTGGCGCTCATATTGCCGCCAGATTTATTGTCGGACAAGCGCATGTAAGTGTACCACACACACGCACGCACACACCTGTGCAAGTGTGTCTCTAATTTAATCTACGAACTAACAGTCAAGAAGGTATTAATTGAACACAAGGTATAGGTGAAGATATTAGTTGTCATAGTAATATCTATATTAGATCGTGTAACTTATATACTACTAAAATGTTAATAGTATTGTATCACCACGCGTGGTAAGCAGAGAGAGAGAGAAAGAGAGAGAGAGATTGCCAAATATATTCATACGGAACTGTCGTGCTCCTTCTATAAAAATAATTTGGGTTATATTTTGCCCATATATGTATCTAGTTCGCACGAGACAGGCTCCTAGCTTAGTGTGGAAGCTAAAATGAAATTATATCCTCATATAACATTTTCCTATTTTTAATAAATATAATTATTATTTATAATTATATCTACGAACGAACATACTCTAGAACCTATTAGTTCTATAATAATAAATTAGGTATACTCACCTATAAAGTACGAGAAGAAGAGATATGTCAGGTTTTAAGGCTAAATATATTTAACGCTCGGTGTTCTCAGCCTACCTCGTAAAGAGCCTAACGGGATTATATAATAATACGACTTTTCACGAGCTAATAAGTTTTGGCGATATTTAGTTCATAGGAGTGCTCCTTTTCATTTTTTATTTATTACTAAACACTGCAAACGGAGATTACACTACACATTCACTTTATTATTTTAATACACTTGATGACACCAACAATTCCAGGAATACAATAAAGTGGGAAACATAATCCTGCGGAAAAAGAATGATTCTCATTATGCGTTCTATCAACATTTTAATTATAAGCGTTTTCCTAAACTAACTCACCACCTATTCCATTGTATGACGTTCACATAACTGGTGAAATGTGAGAATGGTCTAAACTTATTTGTTTACCTCTTAGGGGATTATAGGCGTAATGTTACGTTTCTGAACTGTTCGTTTTAATGCCAATGTCGTTATAGCAGTCGTCAACGAACCGTTAATTGTGTTATTTTGCTACGAGCGTCCGAACTATAAAAAAGCAGTGATAGCCTAGTGGTTAAGAATTCAGCCTCTCACTCTGGGGGTCCTGGGTTCAAATCCATGGCGCGCACCTCTTTACAAAAGTGCGTAGTAAGTTTAAATATCACTTGTTAACGGTGAAAAAAAACATCGTGAGACAATCTGCACACCTTAGAATTAAAAAAAAAGAAAAACAATTTCTAAGGTGTGTGAAGACTGCCAACCCGCACTTGGCCAGCGTGGCAGACTATAGCCTTAACCTTCTCATTATGAGAGGAGACCCATATTCCAACAAGTGGAATAACAAATGGGTCGATCATCCGAACTATGGAATTTGCTCACCTCAGAGCCATTCCCAGTGCACTAAGATACAACATTACTCGAGGAAGGCGTTAACAAAGAGTTGGTGACATATCTGGTCTTCCATATGACCTTAGGCGACGGCGACCACTTACTATCAGGTGGCCCGTTGACTGTTTATCAGTTTTTGCAAAAAAACGTAAAAGTATTTTACATAAAATCTACAAGAAACTGAATCAAGTATTATTTAAAAAATCAGTTAAGCAAAACGTTTCACAACCAGTATGTACTTAGATACATACATCTGTGAAGGTACAGGTGTTATGAATGTGTACATCATGTTCTAACAGTGTATTAAGTATTTTACTGTTTCCCGTTGCAATTCACAAAGCAATGCATAGTCTGGAAAACAAAACAAAATGTCTTTTAACGTTTTTATAACATGCCTACTGCGCAGTTACTTGGCAACACCGACTACTTTATAATTCAAACTAATACGCGATCCCAATTCTATGTAAACAAGTTTTGTGCGGTGTTGCAAACTGTAATCTCATAAAAATAAAATTTGTTATATTCCAACTTTATCGATAACAACACAAACTTCCAGTTTAAAGAGAAATTATTGTATAAAAAGCAAATTAATTAAATAACTTCCCTGTTACATGATTGTGTGTATCGTACGTACAGATTATTAAAACAGTAAAATCTCTCGGATAAAAAGTAATTTCTTCATTTTAATTTACTCCATTATGCATTTTAATAATTGAATTAATTAAAATAGCATAAAAAAAAAATCCAGTCCGTTTTCGTCAGCCTGTGTGATGAAAATAAAAGAGATTAAATGAATATGCATCAATTCGCTCGCGATCAGTTGAGCGACTATATACGCGGATGTCCTGTGTTATATATGTAGATAATATTTTAAATTTAGAATTCTATCCTTAGAGTTAGAAGATTAGTCTGACGCGAGTCGCCACGCCGTCTGCGCTCACAAACAACTTTCGCAATTAAACTTTTATTCCAAAATCGATATCTCTCTGCATCCATCTATATTTTACTAAAACTTAAAACCAAAATTTTATGACCGTGCATAGCGAATCAGAGTTTTCCTATCTTCTCAGACATTCATGCAAGTTTTTACACAATAAATCTGTTTTTCGTGACTCAATTTTTTTCCATGTGCTTCATACACTTCATAAGCTTCAGACAGTTATTACACAAACACGCCAGCTCTCTTACGAGGTAGACAGAGAGCATGGAGTATCAAATACCTCTATGCTTACAGAAATGTATGTCGCTCTTCTTCTACGTTCATCGCTCTTTTTACAAGCGTGCCAGTTTCAGAGACTTCAGATTTCAGTCCCATGCGAATATAACACTAGAGGGCGCCTCCGTCGGCAGTGGACTGCAGGACGAAACGGCAAATGTGTGTTATGATTGTTGACGAGCCGATATTGTATGTATGGGTAATAAGATGCGACATTACACCTACTAAATACAACTATGTATTATTTCAAACAGGCTAATAGACCACGTTTTGTTTATTGGTCGTAGACTTACACGTTAACGGCAAATCAAGCAAACCGCAAGGATGCGGCAAATGTCAAATAGGGCTCAAAACCTCGTTGAGATGAAATTTGGTGCCGCTCCAGAGGTTTAAATTGCGATATTTCTTAGTATACTCGTATATCTGCATGTCACATCCTTTAGACTGGCGCAACTTCATTGCCACAGAATGAGGTGCAGTCGTGATCTGAAAGCAACCAAGATAGTCAGGGTTTTGATAACCCAGTAAAGATATTCTACACATAAGATTTCCGACCTTTCTAACAGTCCACTGTTGGAACACGGGTATCCTCCTATAATGAGAGGGTCAAGGCCATACTCTGCCACGCTGGCCAAGTGCGGGTTGGCAGACTTCACACACCTTAGATTTTTTTTTAATCTTAAGGTATGTAGGTGTCCTTACAGTGCTTTCTTTCACCGTTAGCATGTAATATTTCATCTTAAAACGCACATTTTTGTAATCAGGTTCGCTATGGATTTGAACCCAGGACTCCTGGAGTGAGTGAAAGTCTGAATTCTAAACCACTAGGCTGCTTACATATACTTAAATATATGTATACGATGGTGTCCAAAGCAGACATGTTCTTTGGTAAAGCTACGTCAACATTCCAATGGGCTGTTCAATTAAAATATAGCATCTTGTGGACAGTTTTTAAGTAGGTACGTTTTATATTTTTTTGTATACATATAAATACATTGAATCTCTTTGATATATATCGATATAATGAAGAACTTAATTTTTTAGATTGATTTGAGGAGGGCTCTACAGCATCTTTTAAACATAACATGACGCCTATAACCTCTGAAGGGGTAGGCAGAGGAGTGTAGTACACTCCCACGTTTCACCAGTTACCTTTACGTCCCATGGAATAGGTGATGAGTTTGTTGCCAGACACCGGGCACAGATTCAGACTCCGAGTCTCTATTAGAAATTTTAAATTAGAATAATCCAATAGTTCCCGACCCGGGATTTGAACCTAGGACCTCCCGATCGGCAGTCGCGCTTGCAACCACTCCACCAACAAGGCAGCATATTTTAATATTTTTACCTTTCTATCATCATCAACTTTATCAACCTTTCTATAGTCCCTCTAGTAAATACGAGTGCCTTGCTTTAATTGGGAATTTTTAAACCATAGACTATGAACAGTACTGCGGGTAGGCAGATTGTATACGCTTTAGCGAACATTATATAGATTATTTACTAGATATAGTTAATCTCAGAATTAATTCTTTTTATTACAACGTACCAGCCAGGATTTGAAATATAGATTCTATAGCAACTGACAACTGAAATTTAAACCACGAAGGCTTTCAAAATGCTAATTTATTTTTTGTTTGCCTAAAGACTTGAAGATAGCGGAGAACAAAACAGTCTCAATACTATATACATTTCTATCTACAATAGCATGTAACATCAGGAAACAGTTTTAAAATATCCTTGAAATGAAATTTTAATACGTAATTAACTTTTTTTCATTTCACCCTTCACCTAAATGTATTAATATTCTATAAGATAGTCATAATAGTCGATACGGCTATCAATTAGATGATAAGACCGTTCGCGCAAACATTATTAGGTTCAAACGTTGAGGTAACAGATCGATGTGAGTAAATAAAGGGTGCTTGCTTAACAGTAATTGTGTTGGCGCTAACATTACGCTAATGTTTATTTCGAGGATGAGGCTTATCTAGTGTTCTCAAACGCCTCTAAAACTGTTGGTTGCAAGGTAGTTAACCCTTGTGGGGGGAGGGCGTGCGAGGGGCGGAGGGCGCGGGGGGCGCGGGTCGCGGTCGCCGTGAGGCCCGCAATAGATAAAACAGCGATAGAACATGCACCGCACCACCACTATGAATAATTCATAAGTTTCAGTTGCCACTTTTGTTGATATCGGTGGCTTTTCAGTGCTTCACACTGTCAAAAATGCGCGTTCGGGCCCCCTTTATTATCACACGCCACTGCTCAGCCATCTCGTTAACTTAAATCTTTAAGTGGAAACATCTAGACTTTTATTGGCTGTTTGCTTACCGGTTAACGACAACGCCGAATTATCGTATTTTTATATACGTTAGTTTTAGATACCAATAAGAAAATAAATGTACAACATGACATTACAGAATATAATATTACAACACGTCTATATTTTTGCGAGGGGATAGACAGAAGAGTGTAGCGTTTTTTCACCAGTTTAGTTTTATATCCCGTGGAATATAGCGTGAGTAAATTGCCACAAACAGCAAAATCCATATTCCGGGCTACAACTGGGAATTTTAAGTTAGAGAAACCCAGTAACAAGCACTGTAACCGATACGGGTATCGAACTGAAGGTTTCTTCTTCAGCTGTGGCGCTTGCAAACACTATACCACTGGAGGCAGTGAAGATATTTATATACTTTAACCATTTACAGCACAGTTATTGTAACTATAAGACTGAATATTAGCATTACTTTAAATTATGAAACATATTAAGTTTAGAAACTGTTAGTTAAATGGTACGTATTATGTTAATATATTAAATTCAGATAAAATCATACAAAGAATAAAATAAATCCCGGTAAAATGTTATAAATAAATAGGAATTTTCATCGTTCGCTAAGCGTCCCTCGCGACACAGCCAAGATGCTAACGCTGTAGACGTATAGGCCGTTAAGAAGGCACATGGGCGCCGCCCGCCCTTCGGATTCAGTCATAATTTACGATCATCCCCCAAAAATCCCGGGATTATTTTTATTCGATAACAATAAACGCGCCGTTGAGGGTTACCTTTATTATCACTCAGTGAGGGACGACTTTTTTACAGCTTTACACGTGTCACGATGACCGGCACAGCTCGCTTGCTTTGTGACATTTTTATACAATTTTGTATTGTCATATCAGGAGCGGTGACGTTAAGCTTGGTTTTGAACTTAACACATATGTATTTTATCATTAATTGGAAAATGGGGCATCCAATAAGTAAATATGTTTACAATTATTCATTTTAAACGCCAAATATTTATAATTAAATTTTTAATTTGTCACAGTTTTTTTTTATTTAAATGATTTTTACTTTAATTCCTCTTCCCTGTTGTTGGATGGAATTGCAGAAGAAAATCAAGAGTCACCTGTTTTGACAAAAAAGTCCGATAGTGAATGAAGGTGTCAGAATGCTTTATAACCAATTTGCGTGTATAATGACTGTTGAAGAAGCACATTAGGTCTGTAACGTCAGAGATATTTGACACTCGGTGCTTTCTGCCAACCCTGTAATGGTCTTAATTTAATGTACCAATACCAATATCATTTTATTCGCATATTTCATTCTTCAATAATAGATACATTTGTTGCTAGTGTTTCAACCTAACACTTGAGCAACCGAGCGTAAAGACAAAACAACGCCAACAAATTTATTATCGTTAAAAATTATCGTCACTTGCGAAGAAACACGAGTATTATTAGAACGAAAACAAAGCGTTATTATTGTTGGTGCGATCGCCTCGTTCCATGCGGGCCTCCATAATTTCCAGAAGGCAAATTAATCCGAGCACGGGCGGCCGATCGGCGCCGGTCAGCGCGTCCTCGCATACTAATGCTATTGTTTATCAGCGGGCTAATCTGTGCGTACCAGCCGCTGGACGGCCTCACAATTATAACGGATCACTTTCTCCTAATCCGCCTCTTCCCTGACGACGGATGCGCCTCCGACGCTCCTTTGTTACGCGTTTTCAAAACAGTGTCAATTTGCATTTGATCGCCTTTGAGTATGGAACGTAATTGGCGCGGCTGTTTTCGTTGTCGTGAGAAAAAACGGTGATGGTGAAGCGTTCCGTCAGATGGGATCATTTAAGCTGCGTAGATTTTATAAGATATTTGACATTTAATATAAGACAAGGTAATCTTCTTCTTAGCGTGTCGATGACAAACACGTTCTATAACAAGTAGACAAGGTAATTATGTAAACGTTATAAAGACAAGGTAATTATGTAAACGTTATAAAATAAAATAAAATATTCATTTATTGATTAAAAGGTTACATTAAACAGGTTGTAAGGGTCATTAATTACATGTATATTTTTTTCAAACTTATTTTCCAGTTGTTGACGGACAGATAATATATAATCTTTGTAACGGTTATTTTATGAACATTTAGATAAGTGTGTATTTTATTATGATTCAAACAAACTAGCAAAATTAATCTTTTTTTTTCACTTCACATTTATCGTTAAACGGTCCGGATTTCTTTATGATATTTTCGGTCACTGTTATAAAAAGCGATGCCATACAATGCACATGTTGTTGCAAACAAGAGGTGCGTGTCAGAACATGAACCCATTACTCTAGGATTGAAAAGCCAAATTCTAAACCACTAAACTTTGACTACAACTACCAAAGTCATTGCTCTTTTCTACATATTAAAATCTTTGAAAAAAAAACGTAACATCAAGCGGTTACATCCCGAAGGGGTAGGAAGAGTAATGTAGTACATCCACGTTTTACCAGTACTATTATACGTCCCGCCATGGAACAGATGGTGAGCCTATTGCTAAAGACCAAACACAGATCCAGACTTCGAGCCATTGTTAGAAATTTTTTAGGAATCTTAATAAAGGGAAAAATATTTTTACGTTCAGTATCACCACAGGATGGTCCACTCCGTAAAGTTTGGGGTGAAATAAAAAAGATCGGTTTATAATAACGTTACACGCGCCGTACGCTGATAGATGAGACAGACCGCAAACAAGGCTGTAACATAACTTCTTAGGACAAGAACTTTAGCGAAACCTCAGATAACACATTTAGTGTTCGTTTTAGGATACAGTAGTTCTGTTTTTGTTCTTTTACACAACAGTAAGCTCTAGATATAAAAAAGAATGTTCAGCATATTAAACTGTATATTACAGTTTGAGTGATCCGTTAGATTAGTGGTTACTGAAGAGTGTCTGAGACGAAGGCCGTGAGTTCTATTCCTAATCAATATAAATATTTGTGTGATGAGCATATCTGTTCTGTGTCTGGTATGAAAAAGTATTTATGTACACGTTTAAATATATACAAGTATACATGTAGATTATCAGCTGTCTTGTTGTCACAGCACAGATTCTGCCCAGTTTGAGGTCAGCCGGTCGTGTATGGAGATGGCCGATGATATTTATTGTTTACTGGCTAATACCCGCGACTTCGTCTGCGTTGTTTATGATATTAATAATATTCTTTATGTAGGAAACAAAAAATATTGAAGGCAAAAATTAACTGCTTCTTTTTGTAAATCATAGTTTGTTAAAACTTTAATAATTTTACATTGAATGGAGATCCCATTATATATTTTTAAAGATAAGGGCAAAGTGTCTGAGAAGTTAAACTATAAGGATTTGTTCGGAATCTATCACACTCATTTAGCAGGTTTAGAATATTATAATTGTATTAATTAATCAAGTACTTAATGTCCATGAAAATGAGATAGCGTCTGAAAAGTAGATATTAAAACATGACATTAATGTTGCTCAAATTGAACTAAATTAAAAAATAATTGCCTTTAGTAGTGATGTGGCGAAGACCTGTAATGACACTGATCATCATCATCATTCATCATTATCGGCTCGACTTCGTCCCTGCTGGACATAGACCTGTCCAATAGCACTTCACTTAGCTCGATATTCAGCTCTTCATCCAACCGCTGCCAGCCGCTTTTGCCAATGATACTGATGTTGCTGAAATTTAACTAAACTGAGCCACGAGTCTATTTGGCAACGACCAGTAATTGGAAACACGAATTAGTGTTCCGATGCAAAGTTACGAACCCCGTGGCAAGGGAGCGTGGTGTTTATCGACGGTGTAATTTGAGGGCGCTGTGCACTGGCAATAAGCGTTAATTTTATTTGAATATGTCCTGATATCCGGTTGCGACGGAAGTGAACCGCGCCCCCCACGTTGTTACCAAGTAATGAGCGCCAGTATTTCATATTGTGTCAGTGCATTTGTAAGTACTTGGATAACAGTGAAATTTTTTAGCTTTCATACTCATAATTCATGTATGATTACTTGTGTTAATATGAAAGATAGTCAAATTCAAGATACTCTAATTTAAGGAAAGCTAACAAAAATTCTAATTAGGTATACGATGTGTTTCCATTCAAGTGTTACAATTAAACCGTAAGCTCCAAAGTGATAATATTATTGCGTACGTACCTATTTATGACATGGAACGTCACTATCGAAACGGCAACAGAGTCCCCATACGTAATCAATGCTGAAACTCAAATTCCGTCGATTTTTCAAAAGTTCGAAAGCGGCCGCGAACTTAGAGACCAATAAATCAAAAGCTAATTTAGTTCAAGATTTGGTAGGCGGCAAGCGATGCGTGACGTAATGTGTTCTTTACATCAAAAACACATTTAAAAGAAGTTAGATTGGCTTACCGGAGTTGGCGGCCCGCCATACGTACTTGGAGCCTTTTCGCCGCTCCCAATCCACTCCTAATCTTCCTAGATCCACCGCAGATTGTTTGCAAGCATTTCGGTTCATCAACATTTTATACGTGTAACTTTTTCTTACATAAATTACATAACCATGAAACATCGTGTTTCTCATCGCCAGTTTGTAATATAATGTTTTGATGAATGAATGTTGATGTGTTAAGTATATTGAAGCTATTGTATCTTTGCATACATCATTACACGGATAACATAACGTTCAATAGTGCGTTTTTCTCTCTTGTACATTTGCAAAACGATTTTTGATGCAATGTATTGGTCACTGATTTATTCTTTGATGGATTTGGTCAATGGTTAGTGAACTGAACAAATGAAAACATCTAGATGGCTACATAGTTTATAAATGTCCTGTAAAAACGTAGAAAAGTGAAATTTATAAATATTTATTAGAGTAAAATGGTCAGTATATGGTCTGGTAGTTATAGTAGTCAAAAGTTTTCGAAATCAGCGTGTCTGTATTAATGTATAAGCATGTCAAGTCTGTAATAAACGAGAAATTTGAAGTTCGGTGCTCTATGTCTACCCCGTAAGGGACCTACCGTGACGGTATAATAATAACAATAAAATAGTCAATAAAATATTTCACTAAGATCTTTAGGTCCCTAATGTAAGTTAATTGCTGTTCTTCAACAGAAAATGGCGTCACGATAGTATTGATTTGGCGGGAATTTACAATGTAAATGAATCTAAAATCAAAGTTCCATCTCGGCGCTTGAATTGTATAAGCTAAGCACAGAGTATTAAGAGTATTACTCTGAAGGTTGTATATTAGCATTATAAGTCATTTAATACCATAGTTCAGGCAACTTTTCTTTGTTTTTTTTTTATTTTGGTTGAAAATGAAAAAAAAAAACAATTATTTAAAACAAGCTTTATTTATAAACTACTCATTCATAGTGTCTTATGTGTAAACGTAGAATGCTCATAATCATTTTATTACATACATATGTATATATGTTTTTTATTAAACATTGCTCAATTTAAACGATCAGCACACTGGTATTAAAACACACTCCAATAACTCGCTTATGTGATATATTTACAACATACTCTAGGCAGCATTTCTCTTATAAATAGCAATTTGGCAACGTGATAACTATATCTTGTACATATATAGTTGTATATACTAAATTATGTAGGTATCTATACCTACACAGTAATTGACAGGAGAATTTTTACTACCACAGTATAAAAATGAAAAAATTTTGACGTTTAAAAAAAAATTTTTTTATTTCAAATTAAATAACAAATTAAAAATTCCGTGTGAAACTTAAACAGTTGTACGCAATAATATTTAGTGAAATTAAATATAGAGTAACAAAAATAAAAATAGTAAGATTTAAGTTCTGTGATAAAGTTGAATGTTCTACAATCTTAGATATTTACGTGGGTTTGGCAAAGTTCCTATCTATCGCCGAGAATGCGTTCGATTGCAAAAGTTTTCTTCCAACTTACTCAAAAATAAATATTAATTCCCTGTCAGGTATATTGTTACAAGCTGGTGAAGAAATGAATAAATTTTTCTGGGGATTTAACGTATATACAATTCAGTGATAATGCCTACATTTCCTACATGCCAATTCCTTTTTGCATCGTTCAAATTATGATACATATTCTTTATTTAAATTTAGAATTCGAGATGCTGAACTAAAAGTCACTTATCACAGCGAACACGATAATAAAATAAATTTTAAAAGCAGGTTGAATTGTACACGTAAAAATACACAATGCTTTCAGTCTTAATCTATTTTTATACATTAACCGGTAAAATAATTGTGCACGGTTTATTTTAATATAATATGTGCGGTGACCATAAAAATTACGGGTTAGCGGATATTATAACCACTACCAAGTTATAAATTATCTAAGATTCAGCTCATTAAATGTGTTACTAAAATCTTGCAACGTCATTACATATTTTTATCAATATTTTCTTTCATATACAAGTAAATCTGCTCAACCGCAAATATACACTTACACCGAGGAACTTTTATACACTATACTCATTATAACAAGTATAGTATACATATACATAATTAACAACGATATTTATACATATAAATATTTGTTATCTGTAACCGAAATCAATATAATTTATATTTTCGTTTACACATTTTATAACAGTGAGCCAAATTTTAAATGTAGTGATATATCTACGTTTCTACATTACCTGTTTTTCAGTTAATATAATTTTGTTACAAAAACATATGCAATTTTAATAACTAACAACGCGATAGAGTACAATACAAGACAGCTAATCATATTTGCCAGATGAGCTACCTACTCGTGCAGTCTTTTTCCTAAATTAATTTGCCTTAGTAACACCGACAGCCAGGCTAATCGCTTGCCAATCTATGACACGTCTTATGAAACTACATTCAATTAAATTTCATATGAAATCCTTACAAGTAACGGCTTTCATGTATTCGGTGGATATTATAAAATTACCACCTACGCTTGGTTTTTCCGGTCAATATAATGAAGTTAAATGAAATAAAGCTTTGTGAATATAGGGTGATGTTTTTGCAAAGTTTCTTTCCTTTACATAGCTCTGAAATAAACAATCATGCATAGTAAAATTAAAGTCCAGGGATGGCTTCTCCTGCAATCAGCGTTACCTGAAAATATAAAGTTAATTAAATTCTTCTTACTAATAACAGTCGTTAAGCCTTGTCGAAAGTATTCGGGACGGTCGATAAACCTTGCAAATATATTTTGAAACATTTTTATATGTACACTATCTATATGTACTGTTTCGTACTGCCATTCTAAAACAGCAAAGTTCCAATATCAAGGCGTTTACTCTGAAAAAATAAATGCTTTTCGAATTTAAATCTGTTATCACCTATACAGCACGGATATATTAATATCTACTTAAAGTAATTTTTTATCTGAACAATTTGTGTAACGGTCTGAAGGCAATAGTTTTTGTTCACGAATATATCAAAGACAACCATATGAAGTATTTTATAGCGTAACTAACTTCAAAACCAACAGATATTTATATTATGATTATCATTATCATCGGCCTATATCAGTCCACTGCTGGACATAGGCCTCATTTACATTAATCATATTCAAATTGTCCTAAAATCCTAATGAAAATTATTACTGAATACCTAACAATCTCGATTTAGGACTATTGTAGACGCTCTCTCCTCTGATATCGAGTCAAGTTACATTACAGTCTTACCATCGAATCTTAACTGTGGTAACTAATAACAAAAATCCTATTCAAAACAGGTCGAAGATTTCAATACTCAATTTCATTGTATATAAATAAATAAAAGAAAAGCTTAAACCACATACAAAAATAATCAATGTGTAACAACAATTCATTAAATTAAATTTTAATTCGACATTATCAGATTGCGAATTTATCGCTTATCGCTTATGTCATTTAATATATTCTTGGAATTACTCATTTTAATGGAAAATCATTTTATTGTATCATATTATTTTTAAGCAATATTATGAATTTCAATTAATAATCAAAATGGATAAAAGTATATTAAAAACAGTTTCAATGAGTGAGGTTTAAGGGCGAATTCGTATTTACCCTTAACTTGCGATGCACCT
>DWJK01001512.1:0-16766 GCA_018248815.1 Croniades pieria auraria
CTGCTTCCGTCCACTGCTGGACATAGGCCTCTCCAATGACACGCCACTGAGCTCCATCTTCAGCTCTTCGCATCCAACCAATGCCAGCCACTTTGCGTATATCGTCACGAACTCGTATTAGTTCAATTATAAAAGCCTCTATATAAAATATACTAAAATATTTTTATGAGAATCATGTTCTCCTTGTACAATGGAGACGAGTAAATTCCGGGCACAACACAAGGGGAATTCCGAACGAGCTCTTAATAATACCCCTATATGATATCGCTCGAGTATTTCGGTAAATGGTTTGCTTGCTTACCTCAGATTTACTTCTGCTCCAAGAATAATACACCTTATTTGGACGCAGCAGGCGTTATTATATAATTCGACACCATCATTCCTGGCGAGTTTACGCTATAACGGACGGAATTGAATTTTGGAGTACATCATAATATCATGTTACATCCACGTCAAAGCGTTAGTTTTTTTGTGAAAATTATACATTACCATGTAACAGATCGGTGTAAAGTTATATCCATAGTCACTTACCAATCTGGCAAATACGACGTGTGTTGAACGCAGAACAAATGATAATCGACCCATTTATCATTCCACTGTTGGAATATGGGTCTCCTATCATATTGAGAGGGTTAGGCCCATAGTTTGCCACGCTGCCCAAGTGCGGGTTGGTAGACTTCACACACCTTAGAATTATTTTTTTTTATAAATTGTAAGGTGTGCAGGTTTCCTCACGATGTTTTCCGTCACCGTTAGCAACTGATATTTAAACTTAAGAACGCACTTTTGTAAAGAGGTGTGCGCCATGGATTCGAACCCAGCACCCTCGGAACGAGAGGCTAAATTCTTAGCCACTAGGCTATCACTGCTTTTTACACAAATACGTATGTCTTATTACGTTCTGTGAATTCAACACATCTGTATTTAGGTAGAGAAGCAAATTAAAGCCTTGAACCATCTCTTAAAGAAGATTCAACTCCATTTATGAAACACCCGAAGACTTTATAATATTGCTCTGTAATGTAGTTTTATTTCATACGTAACATCACGCCTGTAATCCTCGAAGGAGTAGGCAGAGGAGCGTAGTACACTCCCACGTTTCACCAGTTATGTTTAAGTCCTATGGAATAGGTGATGAGCCTATTGTCATACATCGGGCACTAATCCAGACTCCGGTCACTACTAGAAATTCTAAATTAGAAAAATCCAATAGCACCCGACCCGGGATTTGACCGCAGGACCTCCCGATCGGCACGGCGCGCTTGCTGCCACTCGACCAACGAGGCAGTAAAGTAGTAGGCGTCAGTAGTTTTATTTCATATCAGTAGCAAATGAGCATGCATCACTTGCCTGACGGTATTAAACGCTACACACGGATAACACACTTTTACTGAGAACAAATATGTGAGCTAAATTAATCAATTAATTCTAGTAATAATAATTTTAAAAAGTCTTGGAACAACTCACACAAAATAGTAAGCGTTTCAATTACGGTAAACGGACAGCTGATAATTTATATATACATACATTTCTGTACCTGCTTGTACCCTACTGCGTCATAGGTCTGGTAGTTCCAAGTGCAACTGCCCATCGAGCGGTCCTGGGATCAAATCCCGGGTTGAGTACTATTGGATTATTCTAATTTATAATTTTTTGTAGTGACTCGGAGTCCGGATCTGTGCCCGGTATACGGCAATAGACTCACCACCTAGTCCATGGAACGTATACGTAGCTGGTGAAACGTGGGTGTGTACTACACTCATCTGCCAACCTCTTCGGGGATTACAGGCGTGATGTTACATATATTTGTATATTTATGATTATAACAAGCAGTGAGTAATATTTGACCCGACAACGCCAAGGTACAAAGATACATGATAAATCAGAGGTCGCTCAGTTCAAATAGTGTTTGATTGATAAAAAATTAAATATAAATTGTATGATGCTCTGAGTTTACGCTCAGTCGTCGTATCGATTTTAATGAAGATGCTTAAAATTAGTGCGTTAATTCTGTATTTGTGTGTGTTTAGTGGTGAATGTGGATATATTGATGGCTTTTTTGGGACCATAAGAAATACAGCCAGCGGTTTAAGAGCAGATGTCCACAACTTCGTGTCGTATGGCAATGATTTAGTGTTTGGTGAAAGCGTGGATAAAAATGCAATCGCAACCAATAACGAGGTACCAGAAGAACATAAAACCAAAGGGCTGATAACCGGTGTGTTTCATAGAGTAACAAATGGTTTAGGCGCTGCGAAAAATCGAATATATAACATGTTTACACGAAATGAGACCGACAACGCTAACAATAAACATAAAAGCATAGTTAGCAAACTATTTGACCCCGTTAATAAAAAATTGAAGACCGTTCAAGACGGATTCGGAGCAACTAACGATCCTAGCGAATTGGTTATAAAAGCAGATGACGTGTACACAAATCTTTTAAATGAAGACTCAAAAACAGTTAGAGAAAATGTAGCAAAAATGTTGTACAATAACAATAAGGATTTGTTAAATAAGTTAAATTTAACTGAGGCGGACTTACCGAATTTTATGAACAATGCAAAAAGTACTACTGCAATTAAAGAAGTGACGTCAACAACTGCTAATTCTCCAACGGACGATGATTTCCAGATAGATGAGAGATCCGCATTTAACAATGTAGAAAAAAAAGTAGAATCCTCTGTTGTTAATCCTGGAAACTGATCAAATACATAAATTATAAAAAATATCGATAGTCCTTTTATTTTTCCCCTATGCCTGTGAATTAAGAGATAAATAAAAATTATTAGCTGTCCTTACAGAGGTCCGTTATATGACATGATGATTGGGCACAATAAAAAAGAAAAATTATGAGTCCCCCATTTTTGTATAACAACGATTATTTGGAATTTTGTGCATAGAGATATTATATACAGATTAGGGGAGCCAGCCTAAACTGTGTCTATCGAAAAAAAAGAGGAAGAAAATGAGGCTACCTATCTGTTAGTTCATTATTAGAAAAACAAGCTATTCACTGGCTGCGTCAGTAGTGAGATAGAGAGAGATAGATAGGGCGATCGCGATCATTTCTCTTTTTCTAACCGTGGGACGTTGCCACTTACTTGCAGTCGTATGTCTTTCCTACTCTGTATATAATATCTCTATGGTTTTGTGACAATTTTTGAATCTCGATCTCAAACGTCAAAATCGATTCGGTCGTTGAGGGTACCATTTGTCAATCAATGATTTATTCCACATTCGTGATCCCAATAGCGCCTTTTGCGTCAACTTTATGTTTATTTGCGTGCCATTGTTTTTAGAAACCGTGTCACTTCGCGACATCGCTTCTCGAGACTGCTTCACTTGAATTATTGTAAAATGAACCATAAACCTTTACATAATACGGTTGAAATTTGCATAACAGAATTTGACACGACAGCATGTAGGTAGTGTCTAGTTAAAATTTATAAGGCGCAAGTTCTGATATTTTATGTCGTGACGTTCATTTACTGTTCACGAAAGTTATGAGTTTTCGAAATCTTATAATTCTGTTCATACGTATTGCGTATTTGTCATTTGTGTGAATATTGTCCTAATAAATACTTTCATTTCTCTTAAAACCTTATTTGGAAGCTAGGCTAAGCTTAGCTTTATTTATATACTGTAAATTTAATATTAGGTTCTCAGTTAAAAGCTGATTTAAGTTCAAGGGTTATTTTTACCTCTTGCTGCAAAACTTAAATTGGTTTATACTCAGATTGTCACACAAATACAATTCGGTTTCACATATAAAGTTGTTAAACGCTAAATATACGACTACGATCATATCTTATGGTGTAATAATAGATTCCAAACAAATCGTTTATTAAATGACAATTTTATTGCGTGTTACAAACGCATAAAGGTTCTACACAGACGGAGCTATAAGATATATTCGTATATATTGTGCGATAATACGCGTTTCATAGCAAACTATCACAGGAGGTAGCTATTCTATAATATATATCTTGCGTTCATTATCTATACAATATGTCTTGCTATATCTGTCCTCATATCTTGACTCGAGATAGATCATATATTTAGAAAATATATTTTCCTATAAAGTAATATGCTTTGTTATAATGTAAATTATTACTGTGTGTGACGACTTCCATTCATCATCATCGTCGTCAGCTTGTAGATGTCTACTGCTGGACATATGCCTGCCCTAATCAGAGCCACTCCTTCCGGGCCTGGGCCTTCCGATTCAGAGCAGCTTGCCGCTGTTTCCTTCAGGTCTTCAGACCATCTGGTAGGACGGCGACCAACGCTTCTTTTACCGACTTCCATTCGTACAGAAAAAACCGCGAGTTGCAATATTCTGCATACCTAAATATATAATATTATCTAACCGAGAATTAAACGTACTCACAGCCGAAATAGTTTTAGTTATCTCAAGAATATCCCCAAAGTAATAAACTACAACACGACTGATTTCATTTCCGTTGCGGCCGCTCCGTGAAGCAGACAGACGTTAAGACAAGTACAGAAGATTTACGAATCTTGACCAGTACGGTTAGCATAAAGAAGAAAATTATTAGGAAGTATCCTGCTAGCAATGAACACCAAATAATTTAGTTTCCCGTACTTTTTTAATAACAAACGAGTAAATATCATAATAAAAATCCTATTGGACTATCGACCGCCTCGTTGGTTGAGTGGTTGCAAGCGCGGCTGCCGAACGGGAGGTCCTGGGTTCAAATCCGGGCCGGGTACTATGGAAATTATCTAATTTAGAATTTCTAGTAGTAACTCGGAGTCTGGATCAGTGCCCGGTGTATGGCAATAGGCTCACCATCTATTCCATAGGACTTAAACGTAACTGGTGAAACGTGGGACTGTGCTACAGTTCTCTGCCTACCCCTTCGGGGATTACAGGCGTGATGTTACGTAAAAATCCTATTGGGTCATGACAAAATATATGAACAGGTTGAGGCGTTTTAAACAAAATGAGGCCGGGCTCTGGTTCATGTATTACTAAAGTTCGGCATGTCACGCTATTCCAAGCTGTAAATTCTGGGTTCGCTAGTTGAGATCTAATTTTTCAGTTCTTGCTCTTTTGTATTAAAAAAAATACTGAAAAACACTTAGTAATGGTCAAAATAAATTCACTGAATTTTTAAGATATCAAACAATACGTTGATTATTCAGATAAGCACTAGTGAAAAGACGTAAAAAAAATTCAATTTAAAAAAGCTATATAAATTTTGTAGTTTATTAAATCGAAATTAAACGGCTATTGAGTAAAATTTAGTTACATTTTGTAATTAAATTATTTTTCGTTTATGTAGGAAAATTATAGGCAAGACAATTAATTATATCAATCATGACCGATAACAAGTTCAAACGTATCTGTTGGTTTTTCATGCCTTTTCCCCGGTTTACTCGCCCATTGGACTTATTTGCTGACGCTACTCAGTAAGAGTTAATTTAATCGGGCGTAACGACCGTAGCCGTTATCTCCTTAGCCAATTTAAACAAGGGAGAGGACGGGCCTGCTAACACCATAGATCCTAGCTGAACATTGCTCGGTCATATTTTTATCTTCATGTACTTTATTACTTCTATATTTAGAAACATAAAAATCACTATTTACTAACAATTAATACATTGTAAGTAATTATAACCAGTCCGCACTAAGTCTGCCATCCGCACTTGGAAAGCATGGCACACTATGACCTCAAACGTTCTCATTTTATGAGACCCACGTCTAACAGTGAAATTAAAGATGAATTGATGATGAACCCTTTGATTTTATACTCTTTGTAAATACGACTCTTCTTTTTAGGGTACCGATGTTACCAGTGTCGTGAAAGGTGAAAAAGCGTGAATATTTTTTTATTCTATGTGCCAAATGTAGTGTCCGTCATTGTGATATGAGACTTTTGTGTTACAATATCTCTCTAAGCTTGCATTCAAATGTCTATGGTCTCTCCGTGAGTTATTTAACATCACTGGTTGCATGTCTCCTACTACAGGTTTTTTTCTACATATTAATTAACTGTGCCAGTTCCCTATGTTTTAACCAATAGGCCCAGTGGAAAGCCAATATTGTGTTTTAGTGCTATAGTCGATATTCTGAGTTGGAAACAATTTCTGACAATATACATAACAAAATTTTTTCTAAAATTTAAATATTTTTTGTTTCATTTCACATTATTTCCTTGTTTTAATTTATTTTATTATTTTCTATTGAAAGTGTAAATTTTTATGCCAATACGCACATACTGTTACTTGGACGCTTCGAAATGTGGCTTGGAGATGTATTTCTCTAACTGTCTTCAGTTCTGTTTCTTATGTCATACTTACTTGAAATACGCCTATGTAGATAAGAATTGTGGATAAGGAAGGTTTTAAATATAATAAAACACATTTTAAAATAAAAAAAAACAAAGATTTAATTACAATTTTATATTTTTGGTAAATGCACGTTACCCAGACAGACAAACAAAATTATTATATAATTATGTATTACATTCAATATATATGGCATCCAGATTTAGTCCTCATATAAACTTATAAGTAGAAGCGGAATTCTTAATTACGTAATTATGTTAAATAAATAATCATTAAAAATAAAAAGTAACAATGGCGTGGCTAGCGCTAGTTAATAGTTCATTGTCATCACTTTTTCACAGAATTACTTGCTGATAAACAAAGATTTTCGATATCAGCACAATCAAACAATTTAATTCCCTTTAATCTCCCACTAAACTAGCCGAGATCTTAATTTGTAAACAGAAACAGTTTTTATCCATCACTTACAAAATATTTAAGTACATTTCGGGAAGCTTTTTATTGAAATTTATCCTCAGACAAACGTACGTAATTATACACTGTATAAAAATATTTACAAGATGTATACTTGCCTAATTATACAGTGCATAAATAAAAGTGTCATTTTTCACACCGACACAGTTTTCACTACTCATAAATGACTACAATGAAGTCTTCTGTGAAAAAATGATACATGTCGAAGTAATTTAAAATCAATAGTCTAAAAATATTTACATTAATGTTTAATTAGTAACTGGCAGTTTTCAGAAGGCACGTGACTCTATTTCGATTTTCATATAATATCGTCTACAAAGCACCTAACTACACTAAATGAATTTACAAACTTTGATTTAGAGTAAAGTTGTATAATCTTTCCTAAAGTTGTCCGGATCTCATAGTTTTATATACAAAGATTATTGTCCACTGAATTAAAAAAGCATGTTTAAAAAACTTGTACTTAACGTTAGTCGGATATGCATAGAAATATGCTGATATTTCAACTCACCCATATCGTCTCTACCTTAACATTAAGGTGTTAAAAAAATATGTAAACCGTTATTGTACTGTTTCATCGTACATAAAAATGTACAATTCCAATATGAGTTAATTGTACTAATGTACATTTGTACATCTGAATCAAAGTTTATAAAAGCAAATCACAAAGTTTTTAACTACAAAGTTTTTTTTTAAATGTAAAAGTTTAAAAAGGTTCGCTACGATATGTGATTAAGGCACTATGTATGTACATTTGCTAGATATATGACTTAAATGTTAGAGGCTCGCATTAAATAGATGTGTAAATCAGCCTTGATAATTCAATACGTGATTTATTGCTTATATTCTAGAACACGTGTTCCTTAAAGCGAATTTTTTCGTTTTAAAAAATACTCGCTTCTATTATTGCTAATGTTGTGTAATTTTAAATACATTGCAAATTAAATGTGATTTCTGACTACGATCAATAGAATGTTCTACGATAAAAATGCCTTCTAAAAGTACTAATAATTATCAGTGAAGATTCGATTAGTACACGCGTCGCACGTCACGTTAGTCGCCGAACGCCGGTGATGCAATGTTAAATGAACCATTTTTACCTCGTTTAGCAAATATATACCTAATTATTATTAACATAGATCACATTTCTCGACAACACTCATCCGAAACACACTATCACGTCGACATTATCGCTACGATTTTGTTTATTTTTTTTTCCCTTTTATGTTTTGTATAATCTACATATATGATGGATTCCGACGCGTTCATTTTTTTGCCTATTTATTTCATTAAGTTGACTAGTAAATACAATACATATAATATAGCACTTTTTACTCAAGATCTTTTCCAGTTTTAAAACATTTTTTTTTTTTCAAAAAATCGTTCAAAACATTTATCTACAATTCTTATAAATACCATCGAACTTTCATGAGGTTTTTCATTTTTTATTATTTGTATAATTACAGATATATACAAATGGTAAAGGCACGAAAGTGGAAAGACACGTATCCTATGAAATATTGTCGACTATACTTCATAGCTTACATATTGTTGCGAAATAAACTGCATCTAAGGGACGATTTTAACTAGATACATACGTATATATTTATAGAAAAATCTAGAACGAGAAGTATTTCATTATACAAATACTGTGCGAATTTAAATAAAGCTGTTTCTGTTACGATCGTCCGAGATACACAATTTTTTCACAATGGCGTAAGCTGCCATTTTGTGAGAACCGACAGCGTCCATCTTGTTAACGAACAACGCACCAACATAACTACAACAGCTGCACCGAGACATGTAACACGCCCAAATAATATAGCACCAACACCACATATTTTTACCGAAACATGACAGTCGACGGAATAAAATATAAAGCTCACGAAAATATGATATGAAAATGATGGTGATATTACCTATTAACACACTGTCTGCTGCTTGTTGAAATCCAATCACGGCCTAGAATATGGATAATCATGAAGTTCCTATCGGCCTCATATGATATGGTCGTGACTTTCGATTTCCTCTACATCGAATTACTGTGTCACGGTGACATAACGGTGAGTGCTCAGTGACATAACACAAGTGAGACGTAAAGACAACCACACCCCCAACACAAAACATTGATAACGACTACTACAATAACGTGGACTGGTGATGGTCATATACAAGAGTCTGAAACGGAACACACAAGCCTAGAACTCGAAGAGGATGATATTCGAACGTCAGTACCTATCAATACTGGTGGAATCGCGGCTGGTGACGTCACTAGCTGCGTCGGTGGAGGCGCTGGTGTCGCTATCACTGACGTCACTGGTGACGTCAGTGGTGACGTCGGTGGTGGCGCCAGTGGTGGCGTCGGTGGTGCCGTCGGTGCGCACGTCGCTGGCGAGCCCCAGCGCGGTGCTCGGATATCAGAGGTGCTCGTCGCGACCGTTGAGCGGCTGGCGCTCGGCGTGGTCGGAGGGCCGGTTGCGCTTGAAGAATCCGCACTGCAATTATGTTAGTAGTTTTATACATTTAAATTTTGCTTTTTGGCCGAATGGTGCTATACTTTTACTAGTTGACGGATCTCGTTTAAGGGTTAGGGTTAGTTTGGTGAATTCAGGCGGCGGTCCGGGAGGGGCGATTGCGCTTGAAGAACCCACACTGGAAGAAATTAACAAATAAATTAATTTAGTAGGAGATCCCCCGCAACACCTGTTCGGGATTAGGATACCAATACATAAAATAAACATTAATATTTATTATATGTAATAAAATTATATCGTACATAAATACTATATGACATTTAGTGATATTAAAATATATAGTCCATGATTTTGTGGGTAGATTTTGATCGTCGATCTTTCCGTACTCGTAATAAGCCATCACAAACCGTTTTTACTTCGTTAATTTTAAAATTTTTCTATATAATATCGGTATTTCTCGAATTTTTACATGCAAGGTCGAAGTCCGTGTAAACATCACCGCAAGCAACCCGACTACGCTTCTCATTGCCTTCACCTTAAGTTACTATATTTGCGAAATTTATTATGAGTTCTCTTAATTTTCAAAATTAATACGGTAAGTGGACGTTACAGCATGCCAATTATTTCTTTACTAAATATCTAAAAATATCTATTAGTTCGTCATAATAGATGTTAAATTTTTTGCATATTAATTCCTCGGTACTATCATTACTCAATCGACTTACCATTTTCATGCTGTATATTTCTGACTGTCACAAATTTTCTGAAGCTTCCAACCTTATAAACTTCATATGCAAATGTATTTTTGAGTCGTTACCGACCAAAAAAATAACTAAAGAAAAAGTTGGAATTGTTTCTATTTCTAATAATACAAGTGCTAATATGAATTTCTCATTAAATTGTGTTAGGTAAAAACTTCGTTATGATTCAAGACCATTTGTCTCACTAAATGCCAATAAGGTAGGAGCAAAGACAATTATGGTGAGAATAAAATGACGTATATTAAGGAAAACATGATTTGAGAATAACGTTCTGTATTCGATAACAACAAATATAGTACCGTATTCAACTAAATATTCTGCCAAAATAAAACATGGTATGTATCCGGTGTTGAAGATGTCAAAAATTTTAACCCTACCGTATGCAACTTATCTTTTAAAAGCTAGGATTCTACGACATATTTTTCTACCTCAGATTAAAATCAATCCCTGGAGATCTACTAGTCATAAAAAAATCTACGCAGTCTTTAATAAGTTCCATATACGTCCCGTTGTTGGCTGGGTAAGAGAGAAAAAGGAGCAGACAGAAGCAGGTGAATGTATAAATGATACTCACTTTGTAGAGTGCGAAGATAAGCAACAGTAGGACCAATGCGCCAACAACAGCAGCCACGATGATCGCCCAGAGCGGAATGAACCCGCTCTCAATTGCCTCTAGCTGAGGGGTTATAACTGTTTGCGCTTCGGCAGTGTGCCACGATAGGTCGCTCGGTCGACCCACAATCGGCAGTTGGGACACTCTCGTTGCTGTTAAAGTCGATAGCTTCACCGCTCGCTCTTTTGAGATCTAGAGAAAGGACAGTGACTATTTTAGTCTCTATATTCTCACTATCCTATGTTTTAATTATTAGATTTTATCCTTCTGTTTATTCCTTTCCAATTTGCGGTATCCAACAACTTGCATCCAATCTGAGTACATCAAGGTCTTTTCTGGACTACGACTCAAATGCAACGTTGCATTTGATAACACGTATAGAACTTGATGCACTTGAAAAACGACTGTATTTGGTAAAAAATTTCTTATTTGCTAGTAACGTAAGCGAGTAATGATTAAAAATTATACAATTACCTAGTTAAAAGAATTTTTGACTGCTGATAATCTACTCACATAATCTGATATTAAAAGGACAAATTAAATACAAGTTATGTATGTTACCTCATTCAGAACAGACGCATTAAGCCTAGCCCTCAGTGCTATCCACACTTCTTGTCCCTTTAGCAGCTGACCAGTCCTGCACCTCAGCACCTCGCATTTGTATTTCTCTTCGCATTTCTCCAACATCGTCTTCAGTTGAGGGTCTACCTAGAATAGAAGAAACAGGAGGTTAGTTCCAACTTTTAATGTTGAATGGTCAAGAAATGAGTTCGTATTCTACTATAAGAAGATAAAAATATTTTCTATGTCAAATTTCGGTTTAAGAATTCGTATCACGGTTTTACCTAAAATACTGTAAACGGTAAAATCATCATGTCATAAAATTGCCCTTAAACGTTCGTAGCATGAGATGACAATAGTGTCCGACAGAAAAACAAAAAAGCGTTGGAGTTGAATAATTTATCATCATCATCATCGTCATCGTCATCAGCCTATCTCGGTCCACTGCTGGACATAGGCCTCCCCCAATGAGCGCCATCACGCCCTGTCCTCGGCTTGTCCCATCCAGCATCTGCCTGCAGTCTTTCGCAGATCGTCATCTCACCGGGCCGGCGGGCGTCCTACACTACGTTTATAATAAAATTTATGCTCCTAGTTTAGTTTATAATAAAATTTATGCTCATAGTTCATTTTTTGCCTACCCCGCTCCTTCCCTGAGTACCAGGGACGTATGGTTACTGGTTGAATAGATACCTCGTCTTGCCGGCGCCTCCTCGTGCTCTCTCTTCTCTGTTCTGACGATGAGCTGTAACTACCTCCAGAGTGAGAACCGTATGATGAACCACCTGTGGAAACCATTGATAAAGATTGATGAATAACTGTTTTGTCGCTGGTGTAACATTTTCTTATTTGGGTCCTAATTTTGATAAAATATTACCTGATCGGGAAGAGTAAGAGTATCCACCGCCTCTAGATTCATAAGAACCACCACCGCCCTGACTTTGGAAACTTCCACCCTGGTAATTTCCGCCTTGGACTGATCCGGTATTTCCACGGCTATTCGTTACATCCGCAATTCCATATTTAAACTCCCCATTATTGTTCTGAGCCGCATACACTCCAAAACCCTCAAGTTTATCTTCTTCTTCATCACCAACAACAGTAACACTAGATCCTCCGAAGGCGTTAGAGCCAGCATTCATTAGGTCTTTGTTAACGGTTTCAGTGGTCGACCAAGTCCCATGGACAAAACCTTGACCAGAGCCCTGACTATTGATACTGCCTTGATTGTTTAGGTAACTAAAAGAAAAATTACAAGATGTTTCTTACTTTTCATTAAATTATTCATACGAATATAACAATACAGTCCGAAATTTGCATAATATACAATACACTACGAATACACTACGAAAGTATTTTCATTAAAAAACATAACAAGGAATGTATTTTTATAAAAATATTTTATGTACTTACGCGTTATACGAGCTTCCAGCTTCTCCTTCGTGTCCCAAAGAACCGTATTCTGTGCTAGTTTCAGTTTGAGATATAATATTATGATTTTCATCATAGACAATCGTCCTGTTCTTCACTCTCACGATCTTACCACCTTGACCTTGACCTCCTGCTTGTGCGTAACCACCGCCTTGGACATTGCCCCCCGAATAATAGTGAGCACCTTGGTTGTACGTTCCTTGTCCACTTTGACCGTACTGACCTCCTTGGCCACCTTGTACATACGTTGTTTGTACCTGTCCGCCCTGTTGATAACCTTGCCCACCTTGGCTACCTTGGCCATGTGCACTCTGTCCACCTTGGCTATTGGAACTTTGTCCTCCTTGGCTATATGTGCTTTGCCCTCCTTGGCTAAATGTACTCTGTCCTCCTTGGGTATATGTACTCTGTCCTCCTTGGGTATACGTACTCTGTCCTCCTTGGCTGTACGTATTCTGGCTTCCTTGGCCAGCCTGACCACTTTGGAAATTGCGGTTAACAGTCACTTGATAATCGGGATTTTGGGCCATTTTTGCTAGATTTCTCCTTATCGTCTCTTGTTCTTCGGCTGACAATCCCTCGCCGTAGCTTGACCAAGTTTTGTTATATGAGTAACTTCCTCCTTGTCCTGCTCCACCGGTTTGACTATATTGTCCGCCAGCTCCATAACCGTTTGATTGGCCACCAGACTGGCTGCCGCTAAACTGTCCACCTCCAACTTGACTAAATTGGCGATTAGAACCTCCAGTAACTTGACTATTAACCTGTCCACCATTTCCGGATTGATTTATTTCCCAATATTCTGGAAGCAAGGTACAAATTATCAACATATTACATAAAATGTATTCCCCAGATAGGAATTTTAATGCAACATTTTGTCACTTACGTTGTCCATAATAACCACTGCTACCGCTGATTTGCGAATCAGTGTAAAGTTCGCTATTGACCATAGCTGTAACGACAAGAAAATAAATAACATTTCACACTTTAAAAAAAATTGACTAAAATTTCCTGAAATTGTAATATCGGATTTCTTGTAATACCTCTACCAAAAAATTTTATCTATGGCCGTAAAAGTTAAACTGCTATACATAACAATAGGAGACGAAATTCCTCTGATGTTTGGTCACTCAGTGTTTTGATAGCCTGAGAATTAAATGCTTTTTGCTCGCTTTCCAAATTGAATTTGCGTCATTTTATTTATCTGTGAATACAGAGGATGCAACAATGTACCAACCTTCTTTCTCCTTGGTGAGCAGAAAGGCATAGGGGTTCTGCACGAAGAGGTTCTCCGGGTTGACGTGCCGCGCCACGTCGCAGCGCGCGGCGCCCAGCCACTGCGGCTGCACCACCATGTACATCAGGTTCTCGCCTGCCGACACCGCCACGCCCAACATGAGTTATGTCAATATGAGTGCTTCACAGTGCGAAATAGGGGAGAGAAGAAGCACCACTTTGGGCGGTAAATAGGAAGTAAGGTAAAATCAAATAATCGACCCATTTATCATTCCACTGTTGGAATATGGGTCTCCTCTCATATTGAGAGGAGACCATAGTCTGCTACGCTGGCCAAGTGCGGGTTGACAGACTTGACACACCTTAGAATTTTATTTTTTTTTGTAAATTCTAAGGTGTGCAGGTTTCTTGTGGTGGTGCGCGCCATGGATTCGAACCCTGCACCTCCGGAGTGAGAGGCTAAATTCTTAACCACTAGGCTATCACTGCAAGGTTGGATCAAACTACACAATTATTCCGAGACGTTAGTTAAATAAGCGTTAGAAAGTAGAACATTATAAATTGAAGATTACCAGTAAGCGTCTGATAGGGCCACATGATGTAAATTTCTGCCTCTTCCACTGCGAAGGGACCCTCGTTCTTGATGTTGTACTTGTGGATCACCTGCGGCCCGAGCTTCGTGTCGTCCTTCAGGTTTTGTGATTCGTAAAGAGACGCATTATAATGTAGTTCTGGAGGATCTGATGTCCTGTAAAATAATAACGTAACGTAACATCACGCCTGTAATCCCCGAAGGGGTAAGCACGAGGTTTTTATAAACCGATTTAAATGTAAAGTTATTGTTAAGGTAGTGTAATGTTATGACATCTAAAAATCTCTGTTTTGGATATCCGTAATCATAAAACGAATAAAATGACAAAATCACTGCTATATGCAATATTATTAATAAAAATCGGTAACTTACCCGATAATAGATAAATGTGCTTTGATAACTACGCCAATAGACATGTGCATGACATTGTCCCCATTGGTCCCTTGCTCAGGATTAGTGGAGTTGGCCTCCATGTCGAAGTCTAGGATGGACATGCGAGCGTCCACTTCCAGAATCACGCGGAAGTTCACCTGGAATGAAATAACCAAGCTCATAGATATCTTGATAGATTTCTCTGATTCTGATTACTTTATTCCGGTCTTGCACAAGGGTATGTAAATATGCAAAAATATTGTAAGTATTCCCGCTATAAACGAGAATGATGCTATCTATAAAATGTTAGCGAAAGTCTAAAAGTTGTAAAGAGACAACATGGAACACTACTTTTCGCTCTACTAAGATTCTACAAAATATTTCATCCCCAAACTCACACAGGTTCATATTACCATACCTTCTGGCCACTAGTCATAGGATTGCCCAGATCGCACTTGAGGGTACTGTTCCCGGAGCCTTTTTTCTCGATGGAGCAGTATATGGGCGAGGCGTCAGCGGAGTCTTTGTCGAGGCGCTCCATCTTGGCGTAGGAGACGCCGGCGGGCAGCGCCAGGTAGTACGCCGCCTCGAACGCGTCCTCGCCAGCATTCTCCACTGTGACATCGATGTTGACGTTCTCGCCGGATCCCAACACATACTTCGCTGTTGGGCTGTGGCAAAATTTAAATTTTATATTCAGTTCCATTAATACATATAAGGGATACTAAGAATGAATGTAGATGATGATGATGATGATAAAGAATGATAAAATAGAGGATCGTGAGGGTAAATGCTCCTCACCCTATGTCCAGAAGTGAATGACTACTAGCTGAAATAAGAATAACAATAAGGCAATGATCAAAAACTAATTAAACTACATATTGACAGAACTTACGTGGAGATTAACATTTTAAGGTCGGGGACACACACGTTGTTGGGTCCGCAGTTCTTCTGTATGTTGAGCGAGTCGGTGTGCACGATGCTCTTGGTGAGGTCGAGCACGGGCGGCACCACCTCGCCCGACGGCTGCGTTATCAGCTCGTAGGACATCTTCACCTCGATGGGTGTGAGCTTGTCGCGTATCTCCTCCTATAAGCGCATTTATGACTTTTATTAAGTCCCTAGTTTTTTTAATATCAACATTTTCAATACTAGACTGGAATGTAGGTAAATTAATGAAATGAACATCGGTTGATGTAGAACACCTTGGGAAAGGCCTGTAGTAGTGGAAACCTAAAGACAGATGTGATGACGATGATAGTGATAGATCATATCTTAACACAACTTATATAGTGCTAACCGATTCTAAAGTAAGCAAATCGTGTGCTGTAGTAACAAATAGAGGTGTTAACTACACACATGCATGTATCCTTTTATAAGAATATACACATATAGCAAATTTTTTACCCACACACAGAGCCGATTCTAAAATTAAAAACTATTTCATTTAGAAATAGAATGTTCAGTACTCACATCAATGTACACAGTCACGTCTCTGCATTTTTGTTGGCCCTGTGTTAATAGGATGTGCGTAGTGAATGTTGTCTCCCTGCTCTCCAGAAGGAACATTCTTTTACTGGTCTTCTGTTTCGAATCCAGGTCCAATGTCACCACGAAGTCTGTTCACGGAAAGATCATTTCACTATCCGAATACTTTGTATACTATTGAATGCCATCAAGTAAGCGACTAAAAAATGTTAAAATTTTTCATGATAACTAATTTGATAGAACGCCTTTGAAGATTCGATGATGTAAGTGAACAATGAAATAGACTTATAACCTAAAAATCTATAAAAAAGCAACATCACGCCTATAATCCCCGAAGAGGTAGGCAGAGAAGTATAGTACACTCCCAGGTTTCACCAGTTACGTTTAAGTCCTATGGAATAGGTGGTGAGCCTATTGCCATGCCTCGGGGACAATATCTATGACAA
>DWJK01001513.1:0-16765 GCA_018248815.1 Croniades pieria auraria
GGGACGTCAAGTCCAATTACACTAAGTCAGATACATGACAAATCAAAACAAAAATACACAAAATTAAATTAAAAACATCATAAAAATAATTATAGCTTAAATACCTGTCTCTGTGAGAAATGAATCTGAGTCGATTAAAGTTTACGTCAGTAATTACAAAATGAATAAAATCCAATCAATAATAATTATAATAAAAAAACAAGAATTCAATCAGTTATTAATGAGCCAGGAGGTAATTTAAGAAATAGCAGATAAATTAATTTGTTTCCGTGAAGCGTCAGACTATTATAATCCACTTACCGATCAGTTAATATATGAAGCTTTAATAAGGTGTTTAAAATGTTACTGTTACCGTTTTGGCATTACCCTATATACCGAAGAAGGAAGTTTTATCCACGGCAAAGGGATCCTCAACGGTACTGTTTTATTGTAGTTTTTTAAAGCTTATTAGCAAGTTTTGAAATGAGCTTCCTTCGCATTAATAGGTTCTGTCGAAGCTTGCATGGCATCGGCATCTCCTCTGATGTAGCTATTGTCTTTTCGGTGACTACTATACATGCAGCCTTACGTTATTTTACCGTTTTGTTTTAGTACAAAGTAGTTAACATTGTTCAGGGAAAAATTATGAAATAAAAACCTACACATTTATTCCGAATAATTCATAAATTGCATATGTGCAGACTGACATAGGTACAAAATGAACTATTAAATAAATTTTAAAGCTAGTTTATTTCATGTAATATAATAATAATAATCGACCCATTTATCATTCCACTGTACGAATATGCGTATCCTCTCATATTGAAAGGATTAAGGCCATAGTCTACCACGCTGGCCAAGTGCGAGTTGACAGACTTCACACACCTTAGAATTTTTTTTATAAATTCTAAGGTGTGCAGGTTTCCTCACAATGTTTTCCTTTACATTTGTTTCTTAATTATACAAAAAACAGAGCCGAAGAGTAGCTACGAACGCCTTTAGGATGCCACGTTCTCTCATGGTTGAAAATTGTTAATCTTATATTGGGCTATGTACAATGTGTATGATAATAATTTATTTATTTAATCGTAAATCTGTATATTACATTTCCCTACAGTTTTACCCTTAAAAATAAGAAGGCAAATGTAACGTATATGAGGATCGGTGAAAATTTACTTTTAGCTTCCACACTAGCCTAAGGAGCTCTCTATTGGTTGTATTAAAAATGTTAAGTGAACGTGTCGTTAGCAGCCGCGGAGCGAGCCGGTCGGCCATGAAGCTGGGCTCGCGCGGGGCAGACGCCGAGTCGTTCGTGTCGCGGCTGCGCAGCGAGGGCGACGCGGCGGCGGCGGCGGGCGCGCCCGCCACACGCGACGCGCCCGCCCCGCTCGCGCCCAACCACAAGGAGTGAGCAGTTTATTATTACTACACTTTCATTTTTTTTTCTTTACTGGCTGTGACTACTCTATTGTAAATACTTTACTTTTCATTTTGTTGTTTTGTATGTGCGCACAATATGCATTAGATACAGAAAAAAAGGTATTCCATACTGAAATGTCTTCCGGTGAGCCCGCTGGTGAAAACATCGTTTGGTAAGGCTAACCTAGTGCGTACTGTAAAGAAAAATTATGCGAATATTTTAAGATTCAAGGAAAAAAATGTACTTATATTATTATTTTGAAGATCCTCAGACAACGGGCATATACCGATAAGAAAAGTCGACTGACCACATTTTAAATGAGATTACAGTAAAAATTTATCGGTAAAAATTTACGCGGTTGCTCATAAAGCACCAGAATGGTTTTGAAGTGTAAGGGGCTCCAAGTTTTATCTTACGAGTCGAAGCCAAACTCACCTACATGTGATACACCCTGCTATACAATAATCGAGGCTCTGGCTCCTGTTTAGATATTTGTCTGTCTCTGAATTGATAGATGATAGTAACACATTCCAAAATTTTGACGTCTTGTTCTTACGTGTTATCTTTTTTACAGCGTGCACTTACGATTCGAGGAAAGGCTGAGCCTCGTGGCTGGAAGGGATGGTGACATACAGAGTTTCGAATTATCTGGTAACTAATCATACCCCTTGATCCTATATATGGTTGGTGTCAACATACACGTCTAAATGTCGACGTATGTAACTACCTTTTACTTCTTAGAATTACACTGAAACATTTATGTAAAGTTACAATGAAACGGCTTAGTCGGTACTCAAATTTGAGTCTAGTATATATTTTCCTCGTTGGTCGAGTGGTTGCAAGCGCAACTGCCGATTGGGGGGTCCTGGGTTCAAATACCAGGTCGGGTGCTATTGGATTTTTGGCAATAGTATGTGATTTGATGTGTATAGTAGATTTTTGTATGGCAATAGCAATAAAATGGCAATTCACCACACCACCTATTCCATGGGATGTAAACGTAACTAGTGAAATGTGGAAATTTACTACACTCCTCTGCCTACCTCTTCCAGGATTACAGGCGTGATCTTACGGTTTTTTTTTACTAATCTGCTGGTATGCGCTTTGCTAGTGTAGCAGATTATAGCCTAATGTAAACACAACAATGGAACAATAAAACGGTTGTTGGTGATAATGGTTTTTTTTCTACCCATCAGTCGTGGTTCTCTTGTAGGTTTGTTGACACTACGCATCAGCAACGAGCAGTTCGGCCGCATCCACGTGCACGTAGACAACAAAGACACCAGGCCGCTGCAGTTACAGGTACTAGTCGCTTGCTTACGTTCTCTGTTCGATCATTTTTACGGTCATTTACCATTATAACGATCGGCATACCGCAAGGTGACGTTTTGTCTCCGCTTTTCTATTATGTTTTCTTCGTCATTAAGTCTTCGTATTTCTTTTTTTTTTTGTATTTATATACATATATATGTTCAATCGATATTGCTTTTTTAACCTGGTTTAGTAATTAATTAATCCGATCCCTGAGCTTAGGGTTTGACACCCACTCGGAAAAAAAGTTATTGCGATGAGCACAATTATTTATTACGGGTTTACGTGTAGAAATTAAGCGAAGTAAGTAAATATCATTATATATACACATATTACTTAGTTTACTAGTCGTCCGGTTACCAGCATACGGACTATTCGACCCCACTGTGCGATCAGACAGGGATGTATGGATATATCTCAAAATATGATTACTGTTATTCGTATTTCGTCGTACCTCCCAGTAGGCGACTTATATTGGGTGTCAGGAAGGCCTCAGCGACGGTATTTATTGCTGGTTTCCCATCGCCAGACGCACCCGAACGTGGACAAGGAGGTATTCCGCGCGCAGGGGCTGATCGCGCTGAAGCAGGCGCAGCGGCCCTTCCCGCTGCACAGCGACGTGGGCGTGCTCAAGTGGCGCCTGGCCGCCGCCGGCGACGACCGCCTCGCGCCGCTTTCCGGTCCGATACATTTTTTTCGTCTAAACATAATGGCATATTAAATAAAAAATAAACATTATTTAATATGCTATTATGTTTTTTTTTCTATTTCTGCTTTTAATTCATTTTCTTTTCTGTAATGTTTGTTTTGTATTTTTAAGAATGTTGATTTTTTTTTTATCATGCCTGTATGTGCAAAAATTACAAGGTGATGACATTGCCAAACCCGGTTGGGAAAAGCTTTGAAAATTTTATAAAAATTGGTACGATAAATAAAATTTCCATACCTGTGAGAGGTCCCCGACCGAAACGTGGAAGTGTACTACCCTCCTCTGCATACTTCTTCGGGGATTACAGGCGTGATGTTCGTTTTTTTAAGTGTTTAAATGTAATTAAGGAGAATTGATTCTCAATCAGAAAAACATTATTTCATGAATAAATTTGTGACATACTTTCTTAAAATTCGATACCGATGATGATGCCCATCTAAAATGGCTAACTGCGGCGTGTTGAGAAATACTTTCAAAAGCAATATTGTATTGCGGTTCTACCTGCAGTGAACTGCTGGCCGTCGGAGACGGGTAACGGCAGCTGCGACGTGAACATTGAATTCGAGCTGGAGCAGGACCACCTGGAGCTGGCCGATGTCAACATCACCATACCCCTGCCGTGAGTGTCCAGTTACTATCAGCGTTAGAATCCAATACTGAACCCATACCTACAGCAAATATATGTATATGTGGCAACTAGAATGTAATAATAATTTAATTATATGTGTACAATGTGGTAATAATAATAATTAAAATTTATTATTTGCTATATTTTTATATTTAAATTGCATGCAGCAATCAAGTCAGTTTTAATTGCGGCTATATACATAATTTTAATTAGATTTCTAAGATGTTGAGAGTTCGTGTATTTAGTGTTGGTGAAACTTAACTAAATGTGCAAGTAGTTCATGTGTAAATATTTTGAGATTAATCTTACGTTAGGGAGCCTTAGTAAATAAAAAACCGAAACGAACATAATATAGATATTTTAAATTAATCTTATCCCCAGTTCGGGCAACCCCTCGGTAGTAGTGCACCAATGGGAGGGCAGCTACACTCAAAAAGGGCGATCGCTCCTGTGGACCATCCCTGTTGTCAGTGAACGTCTCAAGAGCGGTACCCTTGAACTCACGTGAGTATTATATCATCACACCAGGTCCCTTAAAGGGTAGGCAGAGAGAACCGAGTGCGAAATATCGATCTCCTTACGAACTTGACGTGCTTCTACATTCATCAATTCATCACCCCATACATATGTGTGTGCACGTCTGTTTTGTAGATTAAAACAAATAAACCGTGAAGGTTAAATTGTACGAAAAGCAAAATTATCTACGTTTGTTATAAGCATACAGCACTATTCATACATAATTAACAAATCTAGCGAACTGGACAAAGAGGAGTTTGCCCACAACACCCACGCTGGGTGCGCGAGTTGGGGATACAGGAGATGCAATCAATTCATGTTGAATTACATTTTATATATATTTTTGATACAATATAGTCGATTTAATACATAACATTGTAGAGTGACTCCGGCGACTCCAAATGACTTCTTCCCTCTGAACGTGACCTGGACATCGGAGACGTCGCTGGCAATGATCACAGCGAGCAAGGTCACCGCCGCCGACGATGGCAGCCCCGTGGACTTCTCCCAAGAAGTTAGCTTCCACCCGGACAAGTATGAAATTGTGTGATGCACAATAACTAAGTATATTGGTAGTATATGGTCGCACTGTTGGGGGACACTGGAGACTCCCGACAGGATAAAGACTGCCTCTTTCCCTATTGGACCTGTTTATTATATTAATAGAAAACAGTCCTGTCTGCATCGAATAGGACTGGGACATCATGTGGTTTCTAGAAACCGTGCAAACCTATACCAGCTTGAAAAATAAATGATATCTCGGCTTACCGATGTCATCAATAAAATGTGTCTTTTTGCTTTGATGGAATATTTAAATTGTACCACGTCATTGCGTCACTGAATTCTGCAAATTATGAAGAGTGGAAAAGCAATGCAAGATGTGCTGCATTGCGGCAGAAATACGTGTTGCGATTAATACAATAATTGAATCTTAGTAAACGTAGGACTTACATGAAATGTTAAGATTCCTGAGCTGGTATTCCAGTGTTACCCTCATATAATTCGTGCGATCAACCGTGAGAAACAGTTTTATTGTTCCTTAGACTTAAGCGACAGTTTAATAGTAACTTAATTACATATAAAATGTATTTTTGTTATTAAATATAGCAATATCTTGATTTTTATGATTTTACTTAATTGTACGTTTAACGTAGGGTAGGTTCGTGCTCCATCTAATTTTGAATATCGAAATGTATATTACAGATTTATAGGCCAATACTTATAATAATAAAAGTTACGATGTACACTGTGTTTTATTTCGTGTTACCGATAAAATGTACCGATTGTTTCCGGTTTTTATATACTGTGTGCACGCACTAGATTATTATGACAGTCGATTTGAATTTTTAAATTCGTATAAAAGAAGTGGACCTGTGTGGAATGCTTCTCATGCAAGTTCGTACAAGTTTTTATAACGTTAATAAATCATAATGCTACTTTTTTAAATGTTTAACATAACATCACGCCTGTAAATCCCAAAGAGGTAGGCAAAAAAGAATAATACACTCCCACGTTTCACCAATTACGTCTACGATCCACTATGGTATAGGTACTGAATTAGAAAGTTTTCAGGTAGTTAGCAAGCTTATCCTTTTGGTGTTCTCAGTTCGCGGTGAACAGTAAGAATATCATGGTATGATTTTCTAATTAAATTCCAGTTTTTTCGGAAGCACAAAATTACCACGTGAACTCAACTCCTGCAACAGAGAACAACTTCCCATGGATAGCGCGCGTAGTGCATTCAAGGAATTATGACAAGCCACACATGTGTACAGCCGTTTGTATAGAGGCCAGGATCTTTATTACCGCGAGTATCTGTTTATACAGGTTATGATTATTAAATACATAATCTTATTCAGTTTTTAGTGATGTAATATTAATAGAATTGCATGCGTTTTCCATACAGCACCAATAAGTTTCTATTTCTGTTGTCACCTTGATGCATGAATATTACTACCTACGATTTAAATAGAGTATATACCTTTTCTACAAGATTTTATTCTCTATTTGATTCTCAAATATTAAATGCTATTGTAGAAACAACTATATCTATCGTAGATATAACTTAAATACTTGCGTTTACAGAATAAAAGTATCCTACACTAGTGTCGTGTACCAGGAACTTCGTATCCCAGTTACAGCTTTTGTGATGCCTTCAAAGATGTCGAAACAAGCGTTCGATGACATTGGTTTTTTAGTGGTTAATGATACAGGTTTTAAATTGGAATGGAATCCTGTGAGACTGTTTGATACCACGAACCGGACAGATGAAGAATTTGGCTGGTTTGCCAGTTTGCAGCTGCCCGAAGACACGTCGGAACATATTGTTGTGGGTTATGCTTCAGAAAAGGTATTGTTCAAGTCTAAATGTATGTAGTAATATGTTATGTAGTGAAAGCTTGGTACGGTATGTAAAAAGCATAGTAGATGTGATTCTAACCATGTTTAGGAGGTAAGAAGTATATATAAGTTTTGCTATCAAATATTATGTGGGAGTAACGCGGCGCATGACTCGGGGCATTGATATTCCTAAACATTAAAGTTTTTGGGATCAAAACAGTAAATTGAAGTACTACATTAACAGAAGGGATATTTTAAAACTGCAAAAAAGGAAAGATAAGTATCTTTAGTGTGGTCGTTTTTGAATATTAAAATATGTATAATAATAAACAAAATATACAAAGAATATATATTATCATAATTCAATAAGTTATTCCATTACCTATTTCATACATCAGCAGACAGTCGCCTTGAGAAAATATGAATTAAGTACTTTACCAAATTATGTGGCCAGAATAACCATAAGAAGATCAAATGCATATTATTAAATACAGATGATTTATTAAACAAACGTCATCATCAGCCTATTAAAGTCCACTACATGACATAAGCCTCCCCTAAAGGGTTTTGACCATAATCTTTACACTGGGCATGCGGGTTGGCGATCGCAGAGCACTGATTCTTATACTACCTATGATGGTGCCCATCGATGGCAAGTGCATGTAGTCGTAAGTAAACTGCGCTATGTCATGATTTGCCAGCACCGTATTAGCAGCGATATATTCTTTCTCCGCACCGACAGACATAAAATGTATAAATAAGAGAATTTATAGACGTATGATCTAGAATACTCGCATGAGACATAAAAAACAGAACAATACTTAAACTTTTTAAATTACTAATTAAAATTATTTACTAATATGACTTCATTATATTTGATATAAGTCTAATAAAACAAAAACATATTATGCTGATGAAATGCAATGTCGTAATGATTGGCCAAAATGGACGAATTTAAATAAAAAAGTCATTAAACACGTTTTGCTTTTACCGCGTGCACGGGTGACAATTTATTCATAATATAATATTAGTGCTGGATTTCTGGATGAAAATCTGTTTTAAGAAAAGTAGATCATAAATCAACTGCCTCTTTGGTCGAGTGGTTGCAAGCGCGACTGCCGATCCGAAGAATAAGATGAGCGGACACAGATCCAGACTAAGTGATGCTACTGGATATTTCAAGTTAGAAACAACAAGTAATAATTTACCCGACCTGGGAATCGAACGCGTGGCCCCTTGATGAATAGCCGCGCTTGCAATGAGACGACTACCGAGGCCTATTATTATATTGGATCTCCATTTTAGATAGATAAGTTCATACTATCAGATATGAAAATCAAAATTACGTAAATTTACCTTACATATTTATTTTAAGTCTGGCCACTAATTAAATATTATAATTTCCAGTGATCTGGATAATCAGTGCAATTTGAATAATATCAGCATTGTAGAAAATTATTACCATAAATTTGTATGGTATATTTTATTACAATTAGTATAATTTGGGGCGTGATATTTCGTCTAAATAAATACACGCTATTTAAATTACATTTTGCGTTAATTAATTGTGCGCAGTAATCATAAAGGGTGTAAACATTTTTTTTATTACAAGTCCGTAGGGAAATCCTTCAATATTATCTGTAGTAAAACATTTTCGTGTATTACGTCAGTTTTACTGCCCCGTAGGTCGAGTGGTTGCAAGCGCGACTACTGATCTATAAGTCCTGGATTAAAATCCCGGGTCGGGTACTATTGGATTTTTCTAATTTAGATTTTCTAGTAGTTACTCGGGAGTCTGGATCTGTGCCTGACGTATGGCAATAGGCTCGCCACCTATTCCATGGGACTTAAACGTAACTGGTGAAAGGTGGAAGTACACTACACTCCTCTGCCTATCCCTTTGAGGATTTCAAACGTGATGTTACGTTTAGATCATAAATGTTAATCGCAACCTTAATGTATAATGCTGAAGAATACAGCGTGATACAGCTGGAATTGGAAGGTCTGTGACCGGATGGAGTGGCCTATGTCCAATTATAGACTTCCGCAGGCTGTTGGATAGAAATTTTAAAATAATTCTTATTTTGGAATCAATTGTATAAGATGGAAATAAACTGATAATGCCATAAATATCTAATTACCTACATTGGATATCTAACCATTTACTAATACATTAATTTGCAAATTATTACATTACAAAATTGTCTATTACCATATTAAAAGTAATAAGTAAGATCAATTCAATTAACCTTTAAAAAACATCTGTAAACAAATGAATAATTAAATACAATAATGAAATCCATGTTGCCCAGAATAGTCAATATAATAGGGTGTCAGGCTGGGAAAACGCCATGGACCTTCTACCTAAGGTGGGCCCAGGCCGATTATTTGGAATCGTCAGTTAGAAAAATGATATTTGTTATTTTGCTCCAATACAATCTACAGATTTAAAGTTACCAGGAAATCAATGAATCACAATGTTTTTGTGTTGCTTATAGTGATTCATTGAAAAAAGAAACTAGTGGTAGCCGAGTTTCTTTGCATTGCCGATGGGCCAAATCTGATGAACCAGTCACAGCTTCATATGCTCCAGTTACACCATTGGTTCACAATATCCATCATATCCATTCTCATAGTGAAAATAGTGCTTATAAAACAAAAACATATTAGTTGCTATTTCCCTAATTAATTCCATCTTGCTGCTTGGATCACCGTAACCTGATTTTTGCAGGGGTCTTATACTAAAAGAACTGTAAATGACCTATTTAACTTAACAAAATTGCATGTCTTTGTGGACATGAATCTTTGCCCTGAAATTCTCGGTAGAGGAAAGATAGATGGTTACCATGTACCATGCTACCATTGTTGTACATTAAATGAACATAAAATGGAAGATAAATGTACTAGATATCATGGCTGCACAGGATCAGCAGTATTCAATGTGAAAACTGAAAAACTATTGGGTATTGTCACATGGGCTACTTATTCTCACTACACTGAACTGCCTGTTGGATTCTCAGTTCCAAATTCAAATAATTTTTTTGAAGACTACACATGTGCTAAAAAAATTAAAAATGATAATAGTGTTTCAATCGAGGATGGCTACTATCAAGATCTGTGTAACAAGTAACATAAAAAATTCAAATTAAAAACTCATGTTTATTGCTTAAAATATATACTAAAGTTATATATAATTAATCTAAGCTATATACATTTTATTTTGTATCATTCACATTAAAATTAAATCTAAATTCCGATCCAGAAAATGCAAACTTAAAACTATTAGAATTGCATTCTTTATTATCTATGTCTGAGTTCATGTTTCTCTCAATATTTATATTTTGTGTGTTTACAGTTCCGTTTTCATTTTTATTTGAATGTATGCAATTAGAACTTGAAGCCTGAGAGTTATGTTGATCATTAACAGATAAAGTATTGTCTTTGGCCTCCTGAGGAATATCAAAGTTAAATCGAAAAGAATTATCACCAGTAGATAAAAATGCAGATTTCCTCAAAAATGTTGCTTTAGGCTGAGTTGGACTGTCAGAAATTTTGATTTTGCTCGCCACTGCAAAAGACAAAATTTGGCATCAATGAAAACATTTTTTTAATCAGTATGTTTCCATCTACAATTAGGAAATTACCTATTTTACATCATAGACAGAATTAAAAAGGCAGTATTTTATTTCATAAGCAATAAAATAAATTAATTACAGCCACAAATGATACAAAACCATTACTCAGCCGAATGCTTTCAGAGGTAATTAAATTGAAAAAATATAAACCAAAACAGTAATAACAAATTAGTATGCTGGATGGCCTGCCTTGGATGCAAACTTAAGACATTGGGTTTCTTTATATTTTGACATGTAACTTATACATCCTAAGCAAGTCTTCATAAATTGTTGTCTTATACAAAGAAACATAAAACAAAACACAAAGTACATTCAGCACTGAGTAAATTCTACTAAGATTTACACTGAACGCAACAATCTATATGAGAGAATAACTAACATCTTAAATTCTAGACATTCATAAGGGGGCAGTCTATAACTTTTCCAAGTCATAATTATTGTTGCAAACTGCCCAGCATTGAACATATATGTAGTAAATGACTGTTAAGATCTGTTGACTGTACTGTATAATGAAACTTAACAGACTATAAACTAGATTCCAAAATAAAAGTAAGTTCAAATGTGACAGTAATTTGAAAAGGGAATAAATAATGTACATGTGAGAGTATTGATATTAACTATGTGATAGTGATGTGCCTTTGGTGATTATTTCTTTTTTTTTTCTTTTTTTGAAAATTGAAAACTATTTCCAGCCAGTTGTAATTTTAATAAACTAAGTCAACCTATTGTGACTGTATTTTTGAGATTGTCCAAATGTTGGAGCACTAAAGCTCCTGACATGTGGCAAAAACAAGTAGTCTAAAATAACTTAAAGGGAGTTTTATTACCCTGAACATGAGACAGCTTTGTATTTAGTAAAGATTGATTTCTACAAAATTATAAATATAAACAGATTGTCCAAACATTGGCTATCTAATACCAACTTTTGGCAAGTTTTTTCTCCTCGGCAGCCATTTTCGCTCTGTAATCACCAAAATGTGTTCGCATCAGTTGTCTTTTACGGATAATTGGCTGGTTGTTGTTTTTGAGGACCGTTAAGACTTTCCATGCTTCTTGTACTGAAAGTTAAAAATATATTTTACATTGTTATATATAATTAAAATAATTTCATATCCTCTATATCATTCATTAGTGAGGAGACTGTAATTTTTCAAAATTCATATTTGCAGAAAATGGCTTTGAAAATTTGAATACATAATTATTCTTTTATGATTTTAAACTTTCAAAGCTGCTTGCTAAAAATTCAGTTTTTGTTATTTTACATTCTTGACTCAAATGAGTGAAATGTAACCAAATTATGCTCAGAAAAGATATGTAAATTTAAATATGAATATGCCCAAGGACATTTACAACCAATAGTAGTAACAGCTAAAAAGGCAAATTTCGTGGCTAATTTCTCGTTTCCTTTACATCATTACTTAAATGTAATAGAAAGAAGAAGGGTCTGCACACTATGCAACAAGTCCTTTTACAATTAATGTCATTAATAATGGGTAAAAAATAATAATTGCAAAACTGGAAGCAATCATGAATTTTGCTTAATATGATGATTGTAGTACATTAACAACTTATGAGCAATGCGCTGTTAGATTGTGGTTAATATCTTATACTTAAGGCAAGATGTTATTCTATGGTATTCGTGAAGTATAACCTAACATTCAATATATTGCACAAAAGTACTTACGTTGTTTTTCGTTCCCCTTCTTTTCCGCTAATGTCTTCTCTAACTGCTGGATGCACCAGCATAACTGTAACTGAAATTCTCGAGCTGATTCCTGTGGGTCAGTGTCTACTGAACTGTTTTTATCGACCTTGCAAGCCTTTTGAATTTTTGTTGGCTTGCCTTTGCTGTGCAATTTAGTAATTTTAGGCATTTTGGAACAGTATTTTAATATAAAACAACTCTGAATAGCGTTTTCGGGAATATTTTCGCCCCACGTTTTGTTTTGGTCGTTTGACAAAGTGAACCAATGGTTGAACGAAATTAATATATTCGGTTCCACAAAATTACCAGTACTATAACTTCATGAATGGTATTGCCATTACACACGCTACATTTATCTTAGTTTTTAAATGAAACAAAGAACTCCGTGAGAACGCTATAATATTATATTCCTTAATGCCGACGTAAAATGTTATTATTATATAATATAGTTGCACTAGTAATGAACAGATAATAAATAATAACTGAAATGAAACTAAAACATAACCTAAAATAAAATAGCTGAATCTGTCACTTGTACAAATTTTCACAGAAAGTAGTATGCCGCTTGGAAGATTTGGAAAAATTACACTTTCCTGGTAACTACTAGAACAATATATGCGATAGCTTAAATATCATTATATTTGACGATGAAACCTGACGGCATAGTACGGTTTTGTTGAAATGAATCGTTATTCTCTTATTATTTCGTACAAGATAATTTTAATATTATTGTCTCTAACCTGTTGTCTTAACTTTTATTTATATAGAAAAAGTAGTTCACATCCAAATAGCCTTTCATTGTTATGTAAATGATCACAAAAATAACTAAAACATTGTACAAGTTGTCTATCAGAGATAAAACATTTTCTTCAAGTCCCGAGGTCCTGTTTATCAGTGAAACCTTTGATAGTCGTGGGTAAATTTTGATATAAAATGTATATGGTGCTATACGTTTATAACATCAGATGCTAAGTGTACTTGTCCAGGTAGATATTATACAAGACAGAACCTGTGTGTTCCATTTCTGATATGAATGATACTGGCCACTAAATGACATTTCAGTGAGAAAAGTAATTGAATAATTGACATTGATCTCTGTTTGAAAAAGTGTTCATATTTTCATCAAAATCAAATAGAAACATCATGTCAATTGACATGACTTAAGAATGCTTTAACATTCATCATTACTTTGCACTGACTAATTGCAAACTTCATTTTTTTTTAAATATTTGTAACATTCTTCATCTCTTGTAACATTCATTCAACATCACTCCTCATACACACACTAGTTTCAGAGACTTCTAGTTTTTTAGATGATATTTCACTGTTATGATTCGGCAGTTGGTGAACATAGTGGTTAACTAGATCCAGCTTAAATTGTTGGCCATTACTAGTGTTTTATAAAAATTATTGGTATGAACAAACAAAATTGTGATCATATTTAATACATTAACTCTAAACCGAAGCAAGGGTTTTAAAACAGACTGAAAGAACTTCCCGATTGTTGGATTAAAATAGTAGAATACTACATTTTGAATGTTATTAAAACCTCTTCATACTGAAAACTTTTGTTTGTCACAATTAATTTACAACTGTTCGTTTCAGGTTAGCAGTAACCGTTACGAGCCTGTCTCTTTTCGTGGTGGCCAAGGACTACGTAAACACTCAGCGGGTGGAGAATATGAGAGCGCGTGAGCGCATGCGCAGGTCTAACGAAGGAGAGTATCCTGACTTATACCGGAAGTTGTAAATGTATGAATTTTTTGTTCTTTTAATACTCACCAATATTTATTTATTTATTCATATATTTATTAAAATGGAATTACCACCTACTTTAAAAATAAATCTATAATTAAAGTTACCACCTATTATAAAAATAATATGCAAAAAAAGAAAACATCAAATTGTGGAAAACAAGGCATGTGTCACAAATTTCATTCACACTGTTCCAAACATACAATTCAAAATGTTTGCCACTCATCCACAAACTGAACACAATTAGGTGACACATCCTGCACAGCACCATGCAAGTTAACTATGATTAGGCTTACTAATTAGTTTACTTTTGGAAAGGTTGTGACTATTAGCCAATTTCTTATGTGGTTTCTATAACAGACTCAAAGATGCAGAAAATAATATCTATCCGATACCAATCAACTTTTTGTATTATAACTCCATGTAGTGTTATTACGAGTCACATTTAAAGTCGGTAGTTATAAATTATTTTCTGTCAATCTGTCATATTATTTGTGCATACTTAATATTCATGTTAATACTTTCATTTTTATTTGTTTGATACTGGATAACATATTTTAAATATTTTAATAATGGACATTACAGTTAGTATATATCAATTCTTCTGTAAGCATGCTTGGAAAAAGTATTTATCTATATTCATTTCACTGTAAATGAATTTTTAATTCTTTATGAGAAATATGAAGTTCTTAAACCGTAATATGATATATAATCATTTTACATGTACAAATGTATGTTCTAATGTTGAAATTGTTATGACACGACCAGGTGTAGCTTTGAGTAGATTAAACAAGGGAGTGATCAAGTAACAAACATGGCTGCCGTCCCACAATTAGACCCGGCAAAACTTCAGCTGGTCCAAGAGTTGGAAATTGAGATGATGTCAGACATGTATAACAGACTGGTTTCTGCATGCCATCGGAAATGTATCCCACTGAAGTACCATGAGGCTGAACTCGGTATGAGTATATGTTGTTGTAATTTGTAATAATGAATATAAAATAAAATGATATACTTCAAATGAGGTAATCATTTCTTAAAAGACTTAACTACAAATGTTAACACTGCCCCATTGGTGCAAAAACCTTCAAGTTTTATAACATTATCACCATAACCTTAAACATACTGGTTTTAACACCTGTATTATTTTTTGACTGCCTCATTGGTTAAGTGACTGCACATGCAAGTGATGATTAAGGGGTTTTGAATTTTATCTCCGGTTTGGGTACTATTGGATTTTACTAACTTGACATTCCTAATAACTTGGAGTCCAGAATTGGGCCTAGATTATGGCAATATGCTCACCACCTATTCCATGACAGGATGTATAATATAACTGGTGAAACATGGAAGTGTACTAAGCTTGTCTGCTTGCCTCTTCAGATATTACAGGTGTAATGTGACCATTCTTATCTTTTCTTTGCCTTTCAGGTAAAGGAGAGTCAGTATGCCTTGATAGATGTGTAGCGAAATATCTGGACGTCCATGAACGTATTGGGAAGAAACTCTCAAATATGTCCCAGGGCGAAGCGGAAGACCTCACTAAAATGAATTTACCTGACAAGAAATAACTGTAGTGATATTTCTTGCAATGAATTATTATGTGTAATATTCTAAAGAATTTTTATATTATTTCCATTATCCTAATGAAAACTACAACTCTCTTTATTGAAAACTACAGAATTCAACCACATTTTCGGTCTATGAATCTATAAATTACACCTATAATTATTGTCATAAAAATTCAGCCAATGTTATCGGTATTTTTAAAAGCTGATAGTATGGTAACCTACACACGTACAGGACAAGAAAACAATACTTATTTTATATTTCTATGTGAATTGCATAAACCAATATTTAAAAAAAAAAATGTATACTATAGCTATATTGTATGTAGCATTCGTTAATCTGTACTGTCACAGATAATATTTTCTTATGATCCTTACCATAATGATTCATTGCAAGATAGTATTTAGTTAAAGAAATATATGCAAATTTGTAATATCCAAAACCGTACAAAGTTAAAATTGTACACAATAGCAATGTTTATGCATTTCTGTCTTAGTGTAGGTGGTTTTAGTTGCGTGGTTGAGTAGATATTGTTAGAAATAAATGTGTTAAATTATCGTACTTCTTTTTGTTTTAATTTAACCTGTTCTCTAGTAGATTAGAAGCTCGAAGTATCAATAACGCCCTGTGAAAGACGATAGTGTTTCCATCTAGGCCATAGTGTTGCCAACTGGGCGAGTTGTCATTTGTTTAGTAAGAATATTATAACACTACCCATAGTAAAATATTATTAAATTAATATACTAGTTGTTCGGGAATTCAATCTTGCACCTTGGCGTGCAGTTAACGAAAGTTGATGGACTGCTTCGTGTCGAGATGATTTGAATTAGTTGGTAAAAACGTAATAATATGTAATAGTCCACTTTCACGGGACCATTCTATGACCTATTCCTTTATTTGATTTTCTACGGTTTGGGTAAATACAGATAATGCAAAGGCATTTCAGTTGAAACGACCTTAATTATTTAATTCCGTCCACCATAATTGCCTAGGTCGTAATATGGCCAGACCACAACACACCATAGCTAAAATATTCATTTAAACAAGACCAAAGACTAGAATTGAATACACCAAGAATCCTTTATTTTAAAAATACCATAAAACATTGTTTAACACTGAAATAACTAATACATATAGAATTTCGCATGCACTACGTATGTCTTATAACATTATTATAAAAAGCAGGTACAAAAGTAAT
>DWJK01001514.1:0-16763 GCA_018248815.1 Croniades pieria auraria
CGCACTTGGCCAGCGTGGCGGACCACGGCCTTAACCCTCTCAATATGAGAGGAGACCCATATTCCAACAGTGGAATGGTAATGGGTCGATTATTATTTTTTATTACGAAAGAAATATGCGAATATAACTAACACGAAATAGTAGTCAATTATTGCAAATATATTTAGGTCCTATAATAATATTTCATGTCAAGCATCAATATTGTACTATATGGATTCATTTTCATGGAACCATAATAATGAAGATAATATCTGAAGGGCCATATTCACTAATGCTCTATTCCCTAGACTCGTGGTTTTCCCGTAACGATTGACATCTGACCTTCGCAACCCCAGCTCTGGGACTAACAGAGCTTCGGGGACTGCCCAGTGGCACAGTACTATTCAACCCCTTCCTGTTTCATTGATAGTGAACATAAATACAGACTCATAAAACTAACTTGACATGTTCGTTAAAAAATTAGAAAAGTTGGAATTAATGAGATGTGGGTTCCGCACGCGAAGACTAATATTTATACAATATTTTTATTAGCAATTTAGGTGAAACAAGAAATGAGAATTGAAAAAAAATTACATATTTATGAACATAATTCCGAGTACATTTAGATTTGTACATAACTCATTGCAAAAATGTATGCTTGCATTAATGCTATTAATTAGCTTTAGGTATAAAATCTATAAGCTTCAAAGTTCTCGATAATAATACCGTGTCTGCAACTATTTATATCTAGTTATCACGATTCTCGACTCAAACCCCGTGGGAACCTAGACCTTATTCTAGCGTGCTGTTTCCCCGCTGATTGATGGAAAGAAATTAAGGTACATTTTCTTATAATAGTAATATCGGTATAGTTAATCGTTACTTTCCGTTAAATTGAACAATTCATTATGCAAGTTACTGCTATTTCTCGATTCATTTCATCTTTCACTTAAAGGAGATCTTTCTAAACTGACATTTAAGTTAGTGTAATTAAGGGACTTAAATGATTAAATTACTTGTAAATATTTGTATTTCCCTAATTTCTAAAGTTACATATATTATAATTTTATTCTATTCTATACGATACAACAGTAACAAGGTTGAAATTGCGTATGTGTGCCTGCGTGCTTTCCTGCGTTTGTATGCATTTGTGTACATTATGAAGCTGCGGGTAGATTGGGGGTTGGGTACGTTATTTATATATTTTAAGTATCTTATGTTAGACTAAACGAGCGAGAGAGAGAAAGAGAAATGTGTCAAATTAGTAATGACCCTAAAAAAAGCATCCCTAATATTGAAACTTTCTCAAAGATGTTTGATTGATATCTCAAAGAAAGTGTAGTGGAGCATATCATTTGTCATCGCTGGGATCGAAAAATAACACATTTTGTTGAATAAACCTTTTACTATATAGAAGTTGCTATGAGGACGAATAGTCCGCCAAATCGAGCATTTCATTCTTTGTCAGTTAAAATATTTGTATTTCTCCCACTTTTCTGTCACAAAATGCAAATGGTTATTGTCTGAGAGAAATAAACTTAGAATACTAAAAGCACTAAAGTAAATGACCACATAGTTAATGCATGTAATATAACACATAACAATACAATATACAATTCTCAATATTGCCGAGACAAATAACTATTGCTCAGATACAGCTACTCCCTAAGAACCTAGTCGGGATAAAATGTCCTATTTTGGCTCCGCCCAGGCAAAGATTAGCACTTAACAATGAGTGCTAAATTACGCTCGGACAATGCAACGCATATATGGTTTTCCCGTATTTACTGCGGAACACTAAAAAGGGAATAATGCATGCAAACGACTAACTTTCGAATTACGCAGGTGGTTGGTATTAAGGCACGAGGATGCCGAGTACTTAACTAATGAATGCAAACGATATACACCCCTATTCTTTATAAGTTACAGTCGTTTGTCCTGTGCGTTATATACGTTAAGTATGCACAATGTTGTGGATCACCGTACCAACTCCTCTAATGTATTTTTTCGCTGTAATTAATTTGGACCGTAATGGGTTTTTAAAGCTGGTGTTTTGAATTAAGGGTGTAATTTACTGTAGATCGACGTTCGACTCCCGGGTGAGACTTTTTGAAATATTATTACAGAATTACGACATTGTGTCGATAAGGTTTTGATGCATATTAATTATTTTATCATATTGTTTATGTGTTATTAAATTTTAATTCTATTTTAAGGCATGATAGCACAGATGTGGTGGCAATGCAAAACGCTATGGTTACGTAAGCAACATTAGCCGCTAGCTATCATTGTCTGATGAATCGTGCTGGCACTAGCTCACGATTATATTCATGATTTTGAAATTAATTATAAAGTAGACCGCGGTACTTTTTAAGACATAGTGTGTTGAAATTAAAATTGATAGCCTCGTTAGTCAATTGATTGCAATCGCGACTGCTGATTTAGAAGTCCTAGATTCGATCCCCGGGTCGCGCAAAGAATTATTGGGTTTTTCTAACTTGACTTTCCAGTGGTCATACGGAATCAGAATTTATGCTCACCTCCTATTCCCTGATGGGACATATAGACTGGGGAATTTTGGGAATGTACCACGCTTCTATCCCTGCCTGGTCCGTGAAATACAGGTGTGGTGTTATGTATGAAACTTAGATTTGCGTCGTTTGCCTAAACACAAACATAATGACTGTTATACGAAATGATTTGTTAAACATATACTCTTCCTTATAATATGTATTTCTGTTCAACATTATCTTTCATCGTCAGCAACTCCCTTTATAGTTCCACTGTTGGTCATAGGTGTTCACTGTAATGAAAATAATGAAAACTTAAAGGCAATTTTGTACCACTTCCGTCAAGAACGGCGTAATATATTTTACACGACTCTAATCATTATTAATAACTTTATATATTACTTAATAGCAAAAAATACTTCAATTTCAAAATATTGCAGTTACTTAAAACTAAAAATACTCTTGTAATACCCGAAGGGGTAGGCAGAGGAGTGTAGTACACTCCCGCGTTTCACCAGTTACGTTTACTCGTATGTCCAATGGAATAGGTGGCGAGCCTATTGCCATACCCGGCCACAATTGCAGACTCCGAGTCACCACTGGAAATTCTAAATTAGAAAAATCCAGTAGTACCGTATAGTCACTTATTATTTAATAAATTTCTTGTATACTAATGTGTATACTACACAAATGTGTATACTACACACGACTATATCAGTCGTAAGGAATGACAACGCATCTGTTACCCCCTTCAAATAGGATAGAGACAAACTAATCTATTTGCCTCCAATAAGGTAATTAACCAAGCTAATGATACTGGCTATCATATTAGTGCAATACTGCTGAAGCTTAGTTGAAGGTGTCTACTGGCGGCAGTAACGGCAGCGGCACTGCCTGCTCATTTACTGCTCTTGTCATTTAAAAACTAGACAAATCGCTAATGCGCTTCCGGTCTTAGCCGTTCAATGTTTCTCTCCTTTCCATCCATACGTATCTCGAGCTGTATGTGAGGTCAGTAAGGTAAATGACCTATTTGTGACCCTCATTCGAAATCCCATTTCATATACCAACTGGAGGCCATTCCACCGTTACATCATACTTATAGCCGTAAAGTCGATAATCGTTTACAGCCAGCGGTCAGCCGAGGGAAACTTTGAAATAAATAGGTTAATAGGCATTTTAATGCCGAAACTTACAGTTAACAGTTTGTTTTAAGCTCATTGCTTTTAACGCATAGATTATGTGGGTGCAGAAGGTTTACTTTTATTAGCACGGAAATATTTGCGGTGATTAAATTGGTTTCTACGCGCTCATCATTACCATCTGTGTATAATTCTGCTGTTGGACATCGACTTCTCTTTATGGTCAAATATGAAGAATAACAGAACCGGGTCAACGGAGTATGGAGGGGATATTGCAGTTTGGTAAATGTAGTGAACGAGGGCCCCTGATAAGATAGAGTACCGATGTAAAAGGCCACAGGCAAAATCTGGATGGCGGAAACTAAGAAGCGTTGGTTCTAGTTGAATGGAAGTGTCTTGGATTTAATCCGTGCTAATCCGCCAACTCGGCCAACGTGATAGACTTTAATACTAACCCTTCTCATTATAAAAAGAGAAGCGTTTTTAACTATGAAATGATATACAGCGTTGACGGTGATCAATCTACGGTGATTTTCTGTTCCACGAAAGTAGTGAAGCGGTGTATTCGTAGCATGTTGGTACATATCTCTGTAATATATATATGTACTATATACATATACAATGTACATATACAGTATGGTTTAAATAGTTAGGCTGTTAAAACACGTTACTTTCCAGCTTGATCCTTGACATGTGAATTTCTCTGCAGCTAGGATATAATAATGCTACTTCTATGAAACGTCATACGTGAAGGCTTTTGCTTTGTGTTAAATTCAGCATTCGTTTTGCCGTTTAACTATTTTGATAAGAAGGTCCTTTCAATACAACCTTCTGCTTATGTCGAGTATAGTGTCTGATAAGTTTATGTATCCTTTTTAGGCGAAAGGAGTATTGTAATCCTCATAAGTAATCGATGGAAATAATGCGAGTGAAATAAATTAAATTTTTCGTGTAAAACTCTGCGAAGGTTCATAAACTAATAGTAACATCAGTCATTAAGAAAAATTTTAAAACATTATTCATATTGCCTTTTTACGAATGTAATGTATTTCACAGTCTATCTACAAATGATTCTTTGTCACTAAGTTAAGAAGCCTATCCACTATCCGGTGACATTTTCAACGGTATTGCGTAGCTTATCTCACGGTAGCGACGCTTCTCAGCGTTAAGCTCTCCGATGACAAATTGATAATTTACTTCCATGAGCTTTGATGGAAATGTTGACGCACTGTTTTTTAAGTAGATAAGGGCTTCGCAGTTGGAGCAGCCAAGTGTAGCGTGGACTCGGTTACAAGTTGTGACTTCCTTATAACTATGTTTAAAGTATTTTTTTATGTATTTGGACATAAATACATATGTACAAACTATAACTATGATTACATACGACACATATAATTTTACTCCATACATTTATTCCATATTTTAAATATCATCTAATGTACTATGAAGATTCGTTAACACTTTTTACATGTGCCAATATGTGGGGAATAATAATAAAAATGTGTAGGTATTACTTGAAATACCAAATTTTGGATGTTGCCATTAACATAATTATAGAAAACCAATATATAGCAATTTACATATATTTTCAATACTGACATTTCATATGTTTTTCATCTTTCAACGAGATTTTCTTGATGACTGAACAGATAGATGAATGAATGAACTATTGAATGTTCAACGTCCATTTGGGATACAGCATTTGGAGTTATCTATGGTTAAATGCTCGAGGCTCGAAGTGGCCACTACGATACGCGACAACAGCGTAGTGAAGTACACTCCAGGCGTTTTCCGATTTCGTTCCAGTTTCCAGTTCATCTAGGAATCCGATACAAATGAAGTGCGATGGAAAAGTTATACGTTAACAGAAATGCAAACATGCAATACTAAAACACTAACAATTTTTTAAAGTTCAACTTTTTTAACACAAGCTGCGGTCGTTTCAAAGCCTACAGTGTTCTTATAAAGGGGTTATCCATTAGCGTGCAGTTATGTTAACCGTTTCTAAAACTATACTGATGATTCACAGTACTGTTATTTTGTGTCTCCTATTATTTTAATATAGGTTTTCATTATTTTTAGTATTGTAGGTCCTTACACAGGTATTACATATCACTTTTGTCACCTGAATACATTGAATCCCAACGGATTTACTCATCAATGGATCACTTCCTGAAGACTTACTTCTGTGCACAATCGCGAAGTGAATTGAACAGCTATGAACATGTGCTGCACGTAGGGCTGTCAAAAACAATTCTACTTTATTAAAAATATCTAATACGGGATTCGGGAAACGGGTGGTTTATATACCTTTGTATAAGTGGAGCAATTTGCGTTTATATGTATTTCACTAAATTGTTTAGTTACAACTGCTTGTTTAGTTATCATCATCCGCCTCTCTTATTAATTAGTCGTTTCTCATCAATCCCTTTCATCCCGATTAATGTTGGATATGGACCTCATTGGAGAATGAGAAGGTTGACTACGCTCGATATTTGCCGGTTAACAGACTTCACATGTCTATAGGATTGCTATAGGACTGCCGAATCCACCCACGGAATGAAAGGGAGATTTAAACTATTCGGCTTACACGTATGTATGTATATTACTCCTGCATTGTACCTACATTTTCAATGTGAATCCGTTTAAAAACGCTAATTTATAAAAAATAGTAGCACCGTATGACCAATGTTGCCATAAAGAATACTGAAAGCTGAGCTACTTCGCAGCAGTGCTTTCACTATTATATAAGACTGAAGATAGTAACTAGATACTACATGTTTTTAACTAGTCATCAGTGACCATCATAGTGGACTTTCAGTTATCTGTTCCATTTCGTGGAGTCGCCTACAAGTTGCAGTTAACAGTTCAAATTTATTTGCAGGTCCATTTATAAAGTTATAAGAAATTGAACGGTGTAGAAGTCGGCGCGCCGCGAGTAATGGCGAGTTACGTCACAGCAGATAGCATGAAAACCATTATACATATGTTCGAATTTCTTGATGATTAGTCGAACAGTTTAAATAGTTTCATAGTTCATATGTTAGCATGTATATTTTATGTCTGAAGAAAGACTTCTATTAATTTATCTAAACATGACAAAGTGTTGTAACCAACTCGTTCTGATTGACATTCCTTAACTAACAGTATTTAATTATTAGATTGGGCGATACAAAAAAAAAAACCTTCATTCAATAATACAAAGTATGTTTAAATATACCTGTTGGAGCGCCATAGAAATACATGAATGTACTTACGAGATATTAGTGCTTAATATTCCCTTACACTGGTGTTATCATACAACGAAGCTATTGCACCTCATTTAAATTTTTTTGCGTTGACAACCTTACTCCAGCAGAACAAGTTAGCGCAACTCCGACTCACTTGTTCAAACTTTTGACTGAACTTTCTTCGCGATGTGAATTGCTTTTGTTGATCTCTTGTCGTCTGTCCGTGCATTTTACTTTTGGTTTGTAACAATGTTATCTTTACATTTTTGCTCATACCTCCAAATTGTGAGATTTCCTCTGCTGTTCACAACCTAATGACCACAGAATTTACAGCTCGCTTGATAGGTACTTATTGCAGTTCTGGGCATGACATATGTAGGTCCTTAACTTACGCTGATAGCTTAAAAGTGGACATAGAATGGACAATGAGTGGAACTAAATGTCGGTACATAATATAATTATATTGTGGATTTAAATTTCGACATAACAGGTCATCGTAGATATTGTGATGAAGTACTGTTGTCACGTACGCCGTGTGCCAGCCCTAACATAAGAACAAAAACGAGTAACGTAGAACAAGAACGAGTAAATCAGTTCCGTTCTTGTTCCAACTTCACAACTCGTGCTGCGTGAATTTGATGATCTCTTGTCGAATTCAAGTCTTTATTTAGCTTTATACAGACATTGATTATTTATCAAATGTAATTAAAAGATAAAGAGGAAGAAAAAATGTCTTTAGATTTGCATAAATGATAAACTGGAGTTGAAGACATAGAACTTGTAGCCTGCAATGAACATATGGATGTATGTCTTTACTTTCGTGTTTCTGTAGAATTTCTAGTAGTGACTCAGAGTCTGGATCTGTGTCCGGTGTACGGCAATAGACTCACCACCTATTCCATGGGACGTAAACATAACTGCTGAAACGTGGGAGTGTACTACACTTCTCTGCCTACCCCTTCGAAAAATACAGGCGTGATGTTACATTTAGTTCCGTGTCTCGATGAGGATAGGCACAGCGTAAACTTTTTCGATTATATCAGTGTACAATATCTTGGAAATAAAATCTTGTCGTAGAAGACTCTTCCTAATTCGCTTTCCGATGGTCTACGCCTTCCTATGTAAATCAAGGATTTTCCTTGATTAAATTTTAGCATTACAGAATTTTTTATCTAAAGTAATTTTAGCCCGCGCCAGTTTTCGTCTTTTACCAAAAGCATTTTACCTTCCGGTTAGGTGGAAAGAAGATTTAAGAAAGACTCCAGTCAGAAGGTAGATGCGGCAAGCTGAGAAGTACGCTGCTAGAGCGCTGAGAGAGCAGTGATACTCTTTAAGTTAACACCTACATAAAGCAGTGACGAAGGCACAGATTGATCGTGATAATGAGAAGATGGTTTACGTGTTTTGAAATATTTTATCCTGCACTCTTTTGTTTTGCAAGGGTTTGCTTACGCCATTTGAAATCGATTGACAAATACATGCAATTCACTTTTCACTTGCACTTTTCAATTTGGATTAACAAAACAATTTATTTGGTAAATTTTTTTTTCATGTATCTGTCAATGCTTCGTAGATAAAAGATTTTAAATGCAAAAATCGTCTCGTGTTTGTAGACCTAACGAAACAAGAGATTTTCTTAAGTAGAATGTAAGTCGTGCATGTATACAATATTTCAGCTGAAAATTTCAAAAAATCAAAACAAAATCACACGTGTGTTGACGACTAAAATTACAAAGTGTGTGTTAATTAACTCTAACACGCCCACAGAGACAAACAAATTATGTTAAACTACCCGTTTTTCAAAACACGAACATGTTGTTTGAACAAGTTTTCGAATTTATTTCCGGACGTGTTCCGCTAATACCGTACAAATTGTCAGAGATACGGAAATGCAATTTAGTGCAAATTTAATACTGAAACTTTGTTTATTTCCATACAATAGCTGAACTGAATGCTATGAAAGATATAACGAAAATACGTGATGTTGCAGCCAATAGGTTAAATCATTAATTTTCTGAAGTGTTCAATTTTTCGATGAACGATTTACCCACCGGTTGATCTACCCGGTTTAATGGGTGGACGGGACAATGAGTGGACTGTGCCCTCCGCCTGGAAACCAATTATCCGGGCTGCATCGAAATATAGTAGTGTAGTAGATACTCTGGAGCACGACACAGTCAGCGCCGTATGTGCCCAACCAAACAACACCTATGCGCAAGCGCTGTCACCGGAGATAATCGATGGAATACGAAGACTGTCGACTACGCCGCATCGCCCCAGCGTTCATGACGCGCCACTCGTGCGGCGGCGCGTAGTCTCCGTCGCGACCTCGCTGCAAGCGGCAGGCGCTCATGAGGAAGGACCCCGTACAGGTCCGAAACTAGTCGGGCAATCCCGAAAAACGTACGTGAGTTAAGCCGGTACATTTTTAATCATGTGATTTGCTCACGAAACATTTAATAGTACAACACTTTTGTTACAAAGTGGAATACAAGATATTGTCAGACAGTAATTAGTACTACAAAGCTTATTAAAAATAAAAGTATTTTGGTTGTACGTACGTATGAACGATTCAGTGATATATTGAAGATTAAAATATTTTTTTCTGCTACGAACCAGAGTGTTAATGCAGTAGTCTATTTAAATCAAAATGTATTTAAATGATCATGGCATGTACTGTACGGGGTAATAAACGCTGCGGTTAGCGCAGATACTGAAATCTAATAGAAATGTCAAATAATGAATTTATTTATGTAGCTGTCATATTTTTTGACAATATTAATATATACTAACATATTTATAAGCTGTTAATCGTATCTGTGTTGTGATCAGACACAATTTGTAACAATCCATTGACAACCGAAATCGAATGCCTTTCATTTTTAAACAACTTTTACAACTGAATAATAAAGATATAACTTTTCCTATAAGAAAGAAATACGCATTTCGGTTCTTGATGTACGGAGGATTCAATGATAATTAATATATAAATAAATACAGCAAATTTTTATTTAATTTTTTAAAAAATAACTGAAAAGTCAAATTATCATTGGTCTTCATAGAAATTTATGCTATTAGTCCTGTCACCCTAATTTTGGTTTTCTCTGCTTTTAATACGTAGTCGACACCTTTGGAACCTGACGCTGTACTGCAAAAGACAGACACGCACACCGCCTAGCGTGACATGTCTATTCATTGATTGTTCCTTACTTACGCCGCGCCGTTGCTTCCTAGGTGCAAAATTGTTAGTAGAATAGGCCTCAGGTCCTCTCTGGCCCGGAGCTATAATGCGTATCCGCTACACGCGCGTTGCACCTACTATAATTGGGAACACATGTACGCTCTGCTTGCCCATGGCGTAAACTGTGATCAAAGAATTCGTAAAGAACAGTTGTTCATTTACATCTATGTAAAGACAGGAAGTAATAAGTTTTAGAGAAGTCAAAAGACGATATATAGGCGACACTGAATCTAACCGAACTGTGTTGGTATAGTGCATTGCTAGTAGATGACTTCGATTCTCGGAAGGGCAACCATGCTGAAGATGATTGAGAATCAATTTTTTGGTCCAAGCTCACTCGAGGTACTCGTAGGAGTGCATAGGTTCTTGTATGTGCTTGTCTATCTATGACACTTAATGTACCCAGAACGTGACCATACAAATGTAAAGAGGATCGAACGCTGAATTATTTAATCATGTATTATTTTTGATCTGTCGAAATTTAGTTCAGTACAACTGCCACATGAGACACCATTTTTAGATGTTAGGTTTCACGTACAACGAAAATTCCTTTCTATCGAATACGTGAAAAATATTACATTAATCCATAAATGCCTACAGACAGAGATGATGGATCAAAACAAAATTAAATTCCGTCAAACACGGTTTTGCTTTTTAGTTAAATCGGCAGCGACGTCTATTTCCACTACGCGATAGATTGGGGATTTGATTACCGGTGGAAAAGATACGAGTATGCAGACTTGTTGAAGTATAAAGCTTCTTGGCTCAGGCCTCAGAAGAAGCTCTACATCTCTTAGTGATTGCATGTAATTACCTTCAGTAAGTGCACCAAATGGTGCGGACTCTGGAAGTCATTTAAAATTAGGTGGCCTGCCTGATCAATTTCTAGTCTTACAACATGAAGCTTAAACTTTAAGAGAAAAATTTATTTATAAAATACATTGTAATCTTAAGATACCGTGACAATTGCGTTCTTCGTTGAAATGCACATTTGTTATATATATTATAATAGTAGGCAACGGTTTTAAGCTTAGATCTTCGTACATAAACGTATCCCTTCAATTACTGGGGATGTTGAGAGTATTTAATAATTTAACTATATCTCTCAGACAGTATTATTAATAGCTTCATTATCTTTCAAAAGTATATAATAATACGTTACAAATTAATCATTTACATTTTCTGATTTTCGACTTCATTCCTTTTTTTTCACGCTCGAATAGTATTAAATGAAGATCATACATCTTTTACACAGTTGCTTGAACTGTGTAAGCCGTACAAATTAATTTAAGAAAAAAAATCCTAAACCGCGACTTCTATTACATAAGTATACCACACGTAAACATGAATGCAATACATTTTAAAGAACATGTCAATACAGCATTTAACGCATAATTGAACGTCTGCTATGTCATATTTACTTTGACCAGCGTTGGGTGAGCGTCGAGTGTTTGCAACAGCTCAAATAGCGTTCCAGTGTTTTTGAAAACGTCCGAAAATAGCCCAATTTTCGACCATTTTGAATTTCGAAGACTAAGTAAGTTGATTGGTGGACTTCTGACATGGAAGATTAGAATGGGTGATCTCCTTGAACTAATTCGATCGATCTTCTAGCGGTTACTAACTTTCATGTGTATCATAATTTTACTTAACTTGAATGGATACGTATTTCAAGGGCTATACAATTCCCTATTTCAATATTAGGTCTACCAATAGTAGCAAGACACAAGGCCACAGAGCAGTAGATATTTAGGTGCTAGCAAAGGTTGCATATTTTAGGTATGTTAACAAACGTGGTAATATTAAATGTATCTTTAGAAAACCTCCAACAGTATTATCGCAACTTAACAAATTAAAATTGCAAGTTTACCAGAGGTACTTATGGATATTTGCAATATTACAGGAGTTGTGAACGCGTTACCAACATAAACATCTTTACACCTTTTATGAACTTTATGTTGGAGTGCACTGGGAATACCGAGGAGGAAAGCCTATTCCCGAGTATGCACTCTCGTAGCAAGTACAAGCGTGTGAACGACTAGTTCTTTCTGCATTATAATGTATGCTATTAAACCACAGAATCCCCAGCGTTTAAAAGAATGCTTTCAGATAAACTACCTTACCCACCTCAACTTGGCACTCGAGTGTAAATCTACGCCTCCCAACTCACTCACTCTTTTCCTATAGTTATGAACTAGTCATTTCTTCTATACGATAAAACCTTTTCTGTTCATTTTTTTTATAAATTCTTCCGTTTTTGATTTCAATAACACTTTATACAGTAAAGACATGTCTTTAGTGATGAACACCGAATATACCCTTCAGTTTCTAGATCCAATGTAGACCGATTTTTCCGTCGCATAAAAATTGCACTACTTAATAAAAAAAAGCTCCTATATTTTATAATATACTTGTAATAGTATGTCTACGATTGAAACCCATGTTTGTAATTATATGAACGAAGAGCTTCCTCACGAGGGGATAACGACATTTATATTCTCCAATGTTCGCTATTTTAGCTCTTATGTGTTAGGCGTTAAAGCTGTAAATCGATTGCATTACACGTCGTATTGAGTTGCACGAACTAACCACTCGTTCTAAACTGCCTGAGGCAGTCATTATGTTCATTTTACACGTTATTAATTTGTAAAGAAAATATATGGATTTTATTTACTAATATATTAATGTTAAACGTATTTTGTTAGAACCGTGGCAACCAGGTTACTGATGAACCAGGATCTCAGTTGAGACCGAGAGAAACCTGAAGCATACTCCACCACGCGGCTCTAATACGGATTCGCGAAAAAACGGTTTTCTATGTAAAGCAAATCTTGTTTTAGTCAATCCCTACGCTTCTCTTCAACGCTTGACTTCTTAAAGGAGGGATAATCAGGAAGACTAGGAGTACCTGTTACAGCACTACTCTCAATCCGGTAGTCAAATACATCTCTTACCAAAATTGACACTCGACAATGTTTCTTAAATTGTATAACCATTCAGCCAAAAGCGTAATAATTCCCCTTATAAATTTACCACTAGCGGTTATTCACCTTTTAACTTACCGCACCCGAGCGACCGCAACTGAATATATAATATTAGTTAGGTATAGTGCGATCGGTACTCCCATCGTGAGTAATTAAAATATCAACTATTACACCCTCAAAGCGCAGAACAAAGGGGGTGATTAGGGTATAAACGTGTCCGCTGTATGCAGCCGCCAGGAATAGTTTAGGAGGTAGCGCTGCTAAATACTAAGTGAAATTCGAAAAAAATTCCAGTGAAATTCGAATTGCAAAGTAAAATAAAGGACATTATAAAATGTATATTCTTTATTTAACGCCATAAGATAGTAATAATCAAAAAGGCATTAATTATATTTCAGCATTGAAACTTCTGAAGGCTTTACTAAGAAGTAATGGACCTTTTTAAGGCCAATTGCGATTATTTACGGAACAAGAATTTACATAAGAATGACAAAGTAAGGATGTATATTTTATATTTAAAATACATGTCAAAGGCAGATAATCCTTTATAGGGATAGGAAATGAACTTTTGAAAACTACATTTGGAGAACCCAATGACATAGCGTACCTTAATCTGTTGGAATAATACCAATTACCAATGTAATTAGGCTTCAATGTAAGGAACTGTGGTCCAAGTATATACCTAAACTAGAAAAGTTGAATAAGTGCCTATAAACAGTTGTCAAAACTAAAATGTAGTTAAACTGCTGAAGCAGTGAGTGAGAAGCTAGTCGAAATAACAATACGAACCATGTCTGCTTTAAACTTATACGAACTAGTTCATTTAAATAATCTAGACAAAACTATCATTTCTTGACATTCTAATTAAATATTATACTCTGGTTTTATGAAATAACTGATTAGTTAAAATCCTCTTGTACAGAGCAAGTGACTGCCTTTTCACGTCTCACTTCTGGGAGTGAATTTCTTCTGCAATTTCAAAAGATACATGGCCGTCTAAGTGTAGGAATGAAAAATTAAAATTTATTTATAGTGACAAATAAATACAAAAATCCTTGACAATATACAAATTGCACGTAACAGTGGATGTTTGATTGTTTGTTTCTGTTCACTGAATAATTTCCAACCATGATTTTATTATAAACACAACTCCAGTTATTGTGTCCGTCTCTCGGACTACAATGCTGTACTGGCATATAATTGAGGCGGCTCCAATTTGCGTGCACAACTAACTTCGATATCTTCAAATGATCGGTGTATTTTCTATGCTAATAATTTATATTATGCTGTGCTAATTACTACATATTACGATGCAGACATCTTGGGTTACACTCTAATTAACATGTAGGTTTTTTGTTAATGTATGTATTTGTAGACGAACCACGCTAAATAATTACTGTGCAATATAAACTAAAACTTCCAGAAAATTCTATTTAATAAGCCGACTTATATCATCCCGGGGTAGAAATTAAACTGGGATGAGCATTATCACAGGTGAAATATGGCTTAATGTAGCCTCTTCGTCGTTGTGAAAAGCAGTTAAGCAGTGGTAAAATTTCCTAGAGGTATTTTATTGACAAATTCGCTATTAAATATAAAAACCAGATTGTCTGATAACCAGACAAGGATATTTAAGCTATTAGTTGTAAATAGAAACTTGCAGGAAAGTATATAAAATGTTACTGTTGGCGTAGCAGCCCTGAATCAATATTCCAGCGCTTCCAGTGGGACGAGCTTGTGGAATATGAATTTCCAACATTCGAGAGAAAGGACATGCATCTATTGCTATAGTCACTTCTAACATGTCTGACATCTTAAACGAAACGTAGGATTAAAAACTCTCAGATCGGATAGATAATCAGAGACATTAAAGGCACGGAAAGACAGTTCGAAAGTAGAGCCAAAGCTTTCGATGGCAACGTTTTTAATAATCCACGAACACGTCCGATACATTAATAAATTCTCTTTAAATCACGATACATTTACATATCAGTACAATACTTTTTACAACACAATGCCCGCGTAGATCGGTAGTGGTCCAACTTCTTACGAAACCGGTCGCAAAGTCTCAACGAAAGCAATGCGGATGGGCAAAACTTTATTATCTAGACCATAATGTCCAAAATCGCTTTAGCCGACTTTATTTTGATTTGTAACACATCGTTTCGAAAGGGCAGCAGGACTGTACGGTAGATTTAGATGTTCTTTGAAGTTTTTAATGTTACTTGGCGGTGTGATTTCCGTTCTAGATGGTTTTAGAGGTTAAATATACGATAACGCGTTGATAGCACTCATTCTGTTGCTAAATAGCAGTACATGCAGATATGTATCTAGACTGGAACTCCACTGTCGGGTTGTAAGCGTTAACTACATTAGACCAGTATTTCGTTATACCTGTACAGTTCTGTGAACTATAAAACTGCATATTTGCCTCATAGCTGGTTTAAAACAGCCTCAAAATCATACGATGAGTTTTGGTGCCAATTGTTTTGCTAACAACATTTGCCGTCCAGTTAACATAGAGTCCGAAGCATAGAATTGGTCATGAAAGTTTCTACCAATGGTCACGCATCCAATAGTTGACTGCGTATTGTGCTGCTGAACTTTTAAGATTCTTTACGATCAGAAAACCATCTCATTAATGAGGAAGGTTACTACACCATGCATTACCGTGCTGGCAGCGAGTTAAGTGATAGCTAATGACATATTTGCATTCAACACAAACAGCGTTACGAAGGAATATGTTGCAGCGAATAGAAAACAGAATCCCTGAAGTATCTGTGATGTAAACTACTGAGTCATAATCCCTTAGCCTTCACAACTGCCATACACCCAATGAACGCACAGATATAAAAACATCAGCGATTCATCTAAAAAGTAAAACAATTCCGAGTAACATAAGACATAAAATCCGGTGCTAAGTCACTAACACAAAGAGCATATAACACTAAATCTAAGTAAATACCATAAAACAGGGATATTTATAACGTCCATACATTTGCATGAACTACGGAATCAGGACACGGGAATCGAGTAACCCGCGTAGAGCTGTTCGATGGACTTGAACAGTATCAATAAAACAAATTAACTGCCCTGTAAACCGCACAAGTGGAATATTTTGGGTATCTGCAAAATTCTGTGTTCTAGTCTTAAAGTCTATATTGCTATATTTATACATATAATCTATCGTTAAGGATAGCGTGCCATCTAGTTCTTCCTGGATAAAACTTCCTTGTACTTTTTAAATAAATTTTCCTTTATAGTTTAATGCTTGTTTGGCGAAGCTTAGCTCAGTATCATTATAATAATCATCATCAAACGAGTGTCCTATTACCGTCGTCATCATCTTTTTCCTCGCCAATAAATATTCATTATTCGACAGAGGTGTCTCCTTAACTGTACTTTAACTAAATACCAAGTGGAGCCATGACCGCGGTCATAGTTAAGGAACTGGCGGATCGAAAAATACAGGAATTCTCCGAAAGATTTATGATCATATCATATTTAACTCGAAATGTTTTTTTAATATTGCTTGATTTGTAGTTTTAATGCTTTGAAATATATATTTTACAAACATTATAGAATAGTTTTTATTAATCAAAAACGCGGTCTCATTTTTTAACATGTAAGATAGGACATTTCGTGTTCCGAATTAGCGTAGATTTGAACCCGTAACC
>DWJK01001515.1:0-16762 GCA_018248815.1 Croniades pieria auraria
CATTTCAGGACTCTTTTTTTTATAAATTGCAAGGCGTGCGGGTTTCCTCACGATGTTTTCCTTCACCGTTAGCAAGTGATATTTAAACTTGAAACGCAGCCCCCCCCCCTCCGAAGTGAGAAGCTGAATTCTTAACTACTAGGCGATCACTGCTTGGTCACAGATAACTTCATTGAAAATTTTTTTTCTATCAATTGATAATCAAAGACTATTGATTACGGTCTCTTTTTAATATGGTCTAAACTTGCATCAACACTGTAAAGTCATCATGATCAGCCTGTCTCAACCCACTACACAGGACCTATATAGGACTCCCCGAAAGGGTTTTTTTGCCCTTAATACCCACGCTGGACGTGCGGACTGTATATCGCAGAACTATGCTGCTGCCCGTCAGTGGCCAGAGTATTTGCTCATGTTAGGCAAACTATAAATATCTAATCGCTAATCTTAACATTACTTAATGTTGATTTACTTTAATAACGTGTTTATGACAAGCTTTATTTCTCACCCAGAGGTGAAATGGATGCCACAAGAAAGTGATCGATAAATTTATATGTGTTAAGCTGTCTCTTTTATACGAGCAGCTCGGTATCTTTAATCCTTCCATTAGCGAGATAATAAATAATGAGAATTTAAAATGGATTCAAGCTGAAGAAGCTATTGCAGTTTATTTATTTCACTACGTAAGAAAAAACTACAAGAAATACGATAGACAAATACGATTTTATTATTCTGTTTACTTATCAAATGATTAATGTAATATTGCTTACTGCATTTTCGCCCGCGACTTTCTCTCCGTCTCTTAGAGACATTTCTCTTCGACGTAAAGTTCCACTATTTTCTATTTCAGGTTCTTCAGGTTCAATTTCACGTTCCAGGTCCTTCTTCATGAGCTCCCGCCGTTTGCAGCAAGCAGCAGGTCGGAAACTAGTCGGGCCATCCCGAAAAACGTACTTGAGTTAAGCCGATAAATTTTTAATCATGTGACGGTTATTAGTCAAAACCCTTCAGCGGAGTCGTATGCTGCTTAACACTGCGTCGTAACACTACTTTAATGAGAGGCGAAATAGAGCTTTTCAAATGAAACATCATCATTATCATCAGCCTATCTCAGTCCACTGCTGGACATAGGCCTTTTCAAATGAAACGTTAAGAACTAATAGAGAAATCCAGCAACAAACTAGCACAAAACCACGCGTGTATTTCCCCGGAGGTGTAGGCAGACTAGTTTAATACAGCCACGTATTCCACATATTGTCGATATGTCGACCAACAAAAGTGGTAAAATCATTCCTATTTGTATTTTTACACAACAATTAAAATTTCAATATACAAACTGATTTCCACCTCCAGCTCCTTACTATATGAAATATTTGCCGAACAAACTCCACGAAGTAGTGTTACGTCTTTAAGTAGAAATTTATAGCCGGAATGACTGAAGTTCTGCCCTTTATTTGTTTGTTCGAATTCTTTCGACTGTCTTGTTTTTTGAGTTGTCTAGACCATTAATAGATATAGTTTTGACAAAACATGGAAGCTTTGTTTTCTGGCCGTTTTCCTTAAAATACTCGTACACTTGAAAAATTTTTGTTTTTTCACTACTTTTCAAATTTTGTATGCAAATATACATAAATATTTATAGATACGCTGCTTTTTTTAAATTTACATCTGATTGAAAAAGACTTATTACTACGAGCAAAACACTTCAAAGTTATTCTACCGCCGACAATGAAAAACACCTTTGAATTAAGCCTCTTTAACTTTGTACAATCGTTTTTGTTTATTTTTTCTTTATTTTACTATTGTGTGTACAAAAATAGGTAAAAAAACCACGGCAGGTCCGTACTCGCTGTACCCCCTCATAGAGCGTAAACTAAGTTCCCTTACAAGATTAACAAGGTCCATAATTTCAACCAAGCTCGGCGGCTGACGAGAAGTTATCAGCTCAATGTGCCCGTTTTACACCAATTAATCCTAACCTGCCTCCGCTTTAGCATATAAAACAGACGGGATACTGTACTAAAGCTGTACTTCCACTTAGAGCACAAGTGATGATGCCTTCCTATGTGAACAAGCCCCATAACTCCATTTGAACTCGGCCGTTGAGAAGTTATGGGTCAGCGCGCAATCCTTGCGCCGCACGCGCCTTGTCATCGCTATTTTATATAGTATGTTGTAGCAACATCTGACACTTCTAATGCGTGCGTCAGGAGTTTTCTCTTTGTATATAAATATTCGTACATAATTAGGCCACCGTGTTAAGTTGCACGTAAGTCATGGTTCCTATACACGGTGCATATTTCGCATTGGAATACACAGCATCTGACCCGATTAATTAGGTTTGAACGGACAGGACTATTTAACTGGATTTGGGCGTTTATCAGATTATCTTTGTTCGAATGACCCGTTTCCTATAAACAGTTTTCGATCTGTTTACTGACTGCCTCGTTGGTTGAGTAGTTGCAAGCGCAACTTCTGATCGAGAGCTCCTGGGTTCGATCGTAATGTTTAGTAATATAGGTTTTTACTAACAAAAAATTCCTAGTAGTGACTCGGAATCTGGACCTGTGCTTGGCAATAGGTTCATCACCTAATCCACGGTGAGATGCAATCGTAACTGATGAAAGATGAAAGTGTACTACACTCCTCTGCCTGTCTCTTCGGGGATTACAGTCGTAATGTTACATTTTGATCTATGTATCTGTAATACATTAACACAATACCACTCATAAAGCCGACATTCTCAATTAAGAACTCAGTGTTATCCATTTCTATGTAAACTAGATATGTACCTACATGAATTAATTTACTCCCAACCTTTGATTACTATTCATGTATTCGCAAATAATGCCAGAGAAATCAGCACAATATTTGTTCAGGAACTTGTCATTAACATCAAATAGAAACGTTGAGCTATTTTCTTCGTAAATGAGTCACTTATAGAAAGTAAATCATTGCCGTCATAGCGTAGGCTCACCACCTATTCCATGGGACTTAAACGTAACTGGTGATACGTGGGGGTGTATTACACTTCTCTACCAACCCCTTCGGGGATTACAGGCGTGATGTTACGTTTTAAATCATTTTTATCTAATTATCTGTTAGATGGAGTTACAAATTTAAAAATACATCTAGGAGTTGAACAGCATAGTGTACTACGCTAATGTACAATTGAAGCCCTTTGGAATTTTTATAAAAACTCCTATAATAGAACACAAAAATAGGTGCTGAATTATAGTACTTGCAAGGAAACAGCAGAAAAAGATTTATATTTAAACTAAAAACCAGGATAGTCTATGTATATTTTATTTATTTATTCTCTATTGTAATTTACTTAAAATCTAGGTAGGTCGTACAAAAGGTGAACTTAAGGCCTAGGAGCATTCTCACCGAGTTATCAAAATTAAATAATAGTGTCTATATCTCAAAAATTTGAAATTAAATACGCTTGATCCGTTTTTTCAAGGGTAAAAACGTAACATCACACCTGTAACCCCGAAGGGGTAGGCAAAGGAGTGTAGTAAACTCCGTTTCAACAGTTACGTTTAAGCCCCTTGGAATACGTGGTGAGCCTATTGCTATACACCGGGTACTGACCAGACTCCGAGTCACTACTGGAAATTGTAAATTGGAAAATTCCAGGGTAATTTTAAGAATTACAATAAAAAAAATAATAACGGAGTGATAATCAAAAAGATGATAACAGTCAACAGGGTAGTCACTACACGTACCCTATAAATTTAATTACATAATCTTAGAAATATTCACCCCGTACCATTCGTCTTACGCAAGTCTTATATCCCTCTATCTCTCCTTTCGGGAAAATAGAGCCATGATTATATGTTGTCTCATTATATCACTGAGTATGCGTAGAGGCCTTAAATAATTTACTATTTATACACATGATTAAAAATGTACCGGCTTAACTCACGTACGTTTTTCGGGATGGCCCGACTAGTTTCGAACCAGTACGAGGTCCTTCCTCATGAGCTCCCGCCGCTTGCAGCGAGGTCGCGACGGAGACTGAACTAAATAATTTAGTTAACGAAAACCTATAGTCATGGTGCCATAACATAAATATATTGAATCTTGATCTAACTAAATCTCTCTTACATTCACGTTTTTATCACATCACGTGACATAATATTTCATACAATATTACTTGATGTTTTACTCGTACTTTTAACAATATTGCCTATATAATTTTTCATTTACCATCTCTACCACCCTTTAATTCCTATGCAGTGCCTAGATTGGCTACAGCCGAGGGCCAAACAATTACATCAGTGAGGTAACGCGCACTGTGTTGCGCGGTTGGTGGGCGTCGCGGCCGCAGGGCGTGCTACCGTCAAACCTCATTTGCCGACAGAGTTGGCTACTACTTGCTCTATAAAAATCATTTTAATTTTTTCTCTCAAAGCAACTCAATGATATTGCAAACAAAGTGTTTGCAGTATCGTAAGTAAGCAATCATTCGACATCGGTAACCTTTATACAGTGGTTAAGAATTCAGCCTCTCACTCCGGGGATGCTGGACTCAAATCCATGGCGCGCACCTCTTTATAAAAGTGCGTTTTTAATTTAAATATCACTTGCTAACGAAGGAAAACATTGTGAGGAAACCTGCACACCTTAGAATTTATAAAAAAAAATTCTAAGGTGAGTTAATTCTGCCAACCCGCACTTGGCCTGCGTGGCAGACTATGGCCTTAACTCTCTCGATATGAGAGGAGAGACCCATGTTCCAACAGTTGAATAATAAATGGGTCGATTATTATTATTATTATTTTTTATATATCTTTACTCTAACTACACACAAAATTCCATTGAATATTTAAGTTAATATTTTACATATTTGTAAATATATGTAGTTACGTTCCAAGTCTGCCTTTAATTTTTTTACAATTACACTTTCACTTGTAGAACTGTAACTCGATACATGTTAAAAACCAATGGTAAGAGCACTGGCCCATCTCACCGTCAGTTACGCAGCCGATTTTTATGGCAAGAGAGCAATTACTCGTTTGCGTCGCTTAACATCAAAGCGTTATTTGGGTAATTATTTCGACATGCGACGAGACTCGGAGCAAAATAATCTAGCGATTCGATACAAGTAACCATATATGGTTCACCTACACACTAACCAAACACCAGCGATGATTATAAACAGAACACATATAGTAAACGGAGGACAATAAGTGCTAGATCATAAATATGGTCCCGCCGGCGAACTGGCAGTGAATAAAAGGAATAAAGCCTTCAGTCCTACGGAGTTTCAGTCCTAAATTATATTAATTACCATTTTTTATCAAACATTATTAGGGTATTGCGACTGTCATTGGATAGATGGCCACTCCTAGTTTATTGCTGCTTTGAAAATTGCTGTGTTTCTGTTGAAAATTAAAACCAACTGTATTGTCACTTATTATTAAATGATTTTCATGAGTCTACGACGTGAGATAAGAGAAGAATAATCGTTTAACAGTACTTGTAAAGCGACAGCTCTAATTTACACGTAAAACCAAAATTATGAATCCGAAGCAAAGCCCTGTTCACGTGTACGCAACGTGAGGAATATTAATTACACGCGTTTGTAATGCATAAAGGTGCGTTCACACGTGCACGGAATTAGCTGATCAATCAGCGACGTGGCGTTGATTGATCAGGAGTTGTTGATTGATTTATTTGTGAGAACACTTGGAAAACAGAAATAATGATGTTCAGAGATAAATTCAGTGGTATATTTTGAAATAACATTAATTTTACCTTAAAGAACAAAAACAAAAAACTTGGGCTTTTGGTTCAAAGATTCAAATATTTTTAACATAATTAGGTACGTGTGCGTACAGCCTGCATCTGAATCGACATAAATTAAAAATATACGGTTAAACATTTACTTTATAGTGTGGGAGTTTAAAGCTCTATTTTAGAAGCGAAAGCCAACCTCATCAGCCCGTGGTGTTACCTGTTACAAACGAGGCTCTGGCAACCAGCTGATCTTGGTAGAACGCAACCTACCCATGTATAGCTCATTTCCCTGTTGCCAACGGTAAGCAACGTAAACGGTGAGAAAAGCTGTCTTATGTGATCCCCAATCTACATGCCCGACGTAGGTAACTATGGATAATAATTTCGCAGGTGAGGGCTATGTCCAGCAGTGGACTAAAGACCTGATTATAAATGTACCGGCTTAACTCACGTCCGTTTTTCGGGATGGCACGACTAGTTTCGGACCTGTACGAGGTCCTTCCTCAAGAGCTCCCGCCGCTTGCAGCGAGGTCGCGACGGAGACTCTTAACTAGTCGGGCCATCCCGAAAAACGTACGTGAGTTAAGCCGTTACATTTTTAATCATGTGTATAAATACTTACGAAACATTTAATAGTAGAACCGGAATTACACAAAAATCTGTAAACCTAACAAATTGTTCGTTATTCCAAAAACCGCACAGTTGTGTTCTCGATTTGCTCAAATAATATATCATTTACGCCACAAAGCGTTTAATCCCATTCGTTATTTCCAATGCGCTCATTACGTGGCTGGAGTCACAACTTGTCATCAATTATTAAACCTATTACTTTAATGATCATTATTCCACACAAATAAATCTTTTAACACCCTGTCAACAACGACTTTTCATGTTGTTCTATGAGCATAACCCATAAGTATCCATACTCACCCGTGTAGTTTCTAATAGCTTGCTAGTTCCATGCCGTATACCTTAGCGTGTTTGTTGCTCCACTTTTCTTTCGTTAGGGTTACAAGATATTTGATTTAAAATTCTAACGTAGAAGGAGATCTTGAATAGATTATTTCTCGTATTTGCTTAGCTACGCCAATATGTGGACCTAAGTAACACAATAATTCATCCAAAGAGATGACGATCACTTTCAAATTTTGTAAAAGTAAAAAAAAACGCAATTTCAAGCCTGTAATCTCCGAAGGGGTAGGTAGAGGAGCGTAGTATACTCCCACGTTTTACCAGTTACGTTTAAGTCCGATGGAATAGGTGGTGAGCTTATTGCCATACACCGGGCACTGATCCAGACTCCGACTCACTACTAGAAATTCTGAACTGGAAAATTCCCATAGTATCCTACCCGGGATTTGAACCCAGAACCTCCCGTTCGGCAGTCTCGCTTGCAAGCACTCGACCAACGAGGCAGCCATAAATACTGTACCAATTAAAAATAAACGAAATATTACTTTTGAATTTGGAATCTGTCATTTTTATACGATTGTTCATTGTATTTGCTTATTTTCGCGCCAATATATTGTAAAATATTTTGTGATATTAAAATAGAGTGGGATGATAAAGAGAACGGAATGGCTGTAATTGCAATACATAAAGTAGGTATGGAGCCAAATACAATTTTTAGAATCCGCTATACGCTTGGTATTAGTCAAATGTTTGTGTACTGGGTTGTTGATAGGTACAATGAAACCTCCTCTGATTGTGACAGAAAAAGATCTGGCCGTCCACATAGTGTTAGTACGAAAAAGGCGATCCAAGCAATAAGGGAAAGAATTCGAAGAAATCCTGTCCGAAAGCAAAAGATTTTATCTCGGGAGATGAAGACAGCACCTAGAACCATGGGGCTTACTTTAAAAGATGATCATATTTCAGTTCATGAAATTTATTATCCTGAAATGTACGGTCATATCCAGGGAAGTTTTGAAAACGTAAAAGAATATGCAACCAAGTTGTTACTTACTCTTTAGTATAATAACGCGTTATTCAAACGTATTACTGCTTATACATCGGTTTGTTGATATGTAATCCTCATTATAGCTAATATGAATGCAAATCCCATCAAAGGGCGTCTAGTGGCGTGCTGCTGATCTAACAAACTGTCTACTTATCATTCAATGTTAGACCACCAGCGCGTTTCGTGACCGCCTGCAGGCCGACAAAGATATGTTTATGTAATGTATATTGTACATACATATACGTTCAATTATGGTAATTTATTTTGGTAGTGAAACAAAGGGAAACACCAACAGAAATATTAACTTTGTATCGCAAATAATATGAGGATATTAAATTTATAGCAAGAATTGTACTAAGTTTCAATTTTTGTAAATTTCTGTTTCCATAGTTTTGGAAATACGTTCGCTTTCTTCGGATGCTACGGTAATTTTATCCGAAGCTGTATCGGATATGTTGATAGCTCTGTTTGAATTTGTTCTTATACCAATAACTTTGTGTAAACTAAATATGTCTATATTTTATACTTATGTACAAAAATTGCAACATGAACAAAAGTGAACCATGCCTAAGGTGAAAGAAATTGTCAAAGATGTTTTGTTTCTTCAGCCTATCTAACTTCGTATTTATCTACCTTGACACCTGTGTATTAAAGATTACGAGCACCATCTCTAACGAAGCTCCAGCATATTGTGAATATCTCTGTGCAAATCACTAGAATTCTTTTGAAATCAGATGAAAAGTAGAACAAAGCTTTTGAATGTTCACCAAAGTAAGATTTTTCGAAATGATACGCTAAAATGATTCCGAAAATAGTTTCTCGTTTTTGAATGAAGGTGCGTTACTCACGTTGTCATATCTGGGTCAACATCCTAGTGAGAGAAGATTCGATTCATTAAAGGAACTGGTACTACCGTTACGACACTACATGTCTGATACACTGATCTATATTCCATCTTTTTAAATGTTACACAAATGCTAATCTTTCTGTTGTTGCAATCTGCTGCTATATCCAGTCACCCTACTAGAATTCCATGCCATTAGCTCTTTATACCTACGCTTTTTCTCCCAGAGATATCATTTACGAGTAGCAATCAACAGAATTTTTGTGGTATCTGAACAATTCCGGCTTTATACTTTGAAAAACATTTTTTCACACACGGCGAAAATCGTGTTACCCCCGTTTCGTCATATCTGGGTCAAAAGCCAAGTGAGTGACGTCGCTTCGTTACTGTTGTGACGGATTCACACGTAACTACGAGTTTCGTTCTATGCTATTTACCTTCCGATATCTTTCAGCCAATTACATACCAACGTCTATTGAAGTACAATATTTAATATTTCTACTCTGAAAGTGTAGCGATGTTAAATTGAAGATCGACTGATTGCACCACAAGCTTTGGTGAAGGAGTTTAAAGTTCGGTAAGTGTCATGCAGTACCATGCGAATTCTTTGATGATAGCGGGACTTACAGCAAATAAAACACTAAAATGGAAGTATAAAATCAGACAAAAGTTTGAAGTGAACCGTTTAAACGAAGTATGAGGTTTAAGTTTACAACAAAGTTCCAGTTTTCCTACATCAGCTTTGTAATAGATAAATATTTCTTATCCCATACTATCGTAATTTGATTAAATCTTTCATCATCATCGTCATCAGTTTACTCCCGCCATTGCTACACATAAGTCTATCTAAATATGACTTAAATGACCAACATTCTCATTGTCAGAGGACAGAGGTCATGACGGAGAGGAGATGACGTCATGTTCACGCAGATAAAAATATGTTCTGAAATACAGAAAACGCCAAGAATGCTAATAGTTTCAAGCTCGGATTTGTTCTAGTTCACGAACTTCGGAAATCTACAGGATTCTTTCAGGAGCTGAAAAAAATAAGAGTGGATTTGGTTACAATCCTCGGATTTGCGATGACAAATGGAAAGGCTTTACGCACTGGCTACCAGTGAAAACTCGCGAAACAGCAATTCGCTTTTATTGCATTAGAAGAAACAGTTCCTCGGGTTTCAACGCTGAAGGCACTAAAAAGTTTTCATTTCCCACGGGGGCATTACTAAATCGAAGTTTAAATATGAAGAATGTAAAACATTATCGCTATTAATATTTAGCCAAAGAATGTATCTCAGTAAGCATAGTTCTAACGGCGTTCCCTTAAATGTTAAATCTCTAAATCAACCATCAAATGAAGTCTAAATTTGTACTTCAGCCTTAAAGTACTCATTTAATCCATTTTGCCATTCTTCTGTGTAATTAAAGAAACTGGGGTAAATATAACTATCAAATTACCCTAAGCTTTTATAGGCAGCAAATTGATCCTTTTGAGTTATGAGTAGTTAAGTTCGACATTTCAGTCATCGCTTCGAATCCTAATCTCATATATCTTTTATAAATTTATGGTATTCCCGATATAATCAGTATGAGTGAAATTTGAATAAGATATTGAAAAGTAAACGAAGAAGATGTGTTTAGGCAAATTTAGGTGTTTTGGCAATCTTTTTGCAAAATCACTTTGTGATTAAACATTAAAAAGATATTAGGCGCAGCCTAAAAACGCGCAATTTCAATACCTATCGCAGTAAATAAACATGAAAACTAACGAGCTTCAGCTTTCGATAAAATCGTCTATAAACATGAATGCATTCCGTACCCATCTTGTAAATTGGTGTTTGTTCTATATTCGCTACGCGGCAATTTTTAAAATTCATCCGTATTAAAAATTGTTCTAGAGTGTTCTGCGCCTGAAGCCATAACAGGCGCGTTCCACGGAGATAATTTAGTTTTTATGTCATTTGATTTTTTAAGGCCTTTTAAGATTTTTATTTTCATCTGAACGTGACTGCTCTGAAAATAAATAAATGCTTCATCAGTATACTGCTAGACGTGAAAATATAAAGGCATTTAGGCCATGTTTATATTTATTATTGAACAATTAATAGGTAAATTGATTCTTATTTATTAAGAATTTACCTGACTGATTAATTTAAATTTAAATGACTGCCTCGTTGGTCGAGTGGTCGCAAGCGCGCTTCCGATCGGGAGGTCCTGGGTTCAAAACCCGGGTCGGGTACTAGATTATTAGATTTTTCTAATTTAGAATTTCTAGTAGTGACTCGGAGTATGGATCTGTACTCGATGTATGACAATAGACTCGCCATCTATTCCATTGTGGGACCTAAACGTAACTCGTGAAACGTGGGATTCTATCACACTCCTCTGCCTACCCGTTCGGGGACTACAAGCGTAATGTTACGTATAAAAATTTGTGTCTCGTCTTTTCAATTCATATATGTAGAACTAACAGTTGATGCAGAATAATGGTGAGAAAACCTAACAAAGAATACCACTATCAGTGTAGCTAAAGAAAATTAAGGTTTCACATCCGTAACTACCATTGGAGCTGCTGGTGGAAACAGGTTGAACTGACTAAAGACAGGACTAGTGAAATCTCCATTTCATTGTTAAGTATCGTAAAGAGATTGCTTGCAATAACAGTTTATCCAATGTATTGATATTACAGCAGATGATCTCAGCGACGCATTTAGAAGTCAGCTGTTTCGTGGCGAACGCTTTTGTTTACCGCCAGTAAAATAGGCCATGAATAACCAACCTGTCTCACTGCGATCTTGGATATAACACGCGATGAGCGATTTTCCATCTTAAGCAACAAACACATGCCGTGGCAAGGTGAATAATAGGAAATGAGAATCTTGATAATATGTAAATGATTCATGATCTTGAAAGTGTTTTCTTAACAATATAGTAAGCTCATTATATGTAGATGATTATGCCTATATAGGAATCTCGGAGTGAAATATATAAACAAGTATTTTCTCTAATATTATCATTATGATCATTATACGGGCACATCGTCAAGTCAGATTCCTTGCAAGATGGAAAGAGAAAACTGAGCGCCAAATATCTCCACCCCTAAAGATATCTCTTTTTCCACTGTTTCTTCATCGTAGTTAATTTTATTCACCTTCGTTATCTTTGATCCATAATAGTGTGATTTATTTATGGTAATTCCATCGTTCTCACCAATTCTCACTCTTCGGGTTAACGTAACGTATTCTCTGTATTTTTGGTTTTAAATGGTTTTATTTGTTTCAAAATCACATCTGCGGTCGTTGGCACGTGGAATTTTACGGTATATTGAAATAGACAAAAGCTTTTAAGTTCATGGTGATCATATATTGAACAATGGGTTTAGGGTATATGGAGTTTGATTATGTGTAGTATTTATTTGTTTTTGTTTAGATTAAAATGTGTAGATTTTTAAAAGGCACGTCCAATTTCGTAATATTTTTAAAAGGCACGTCCAATTTCGTAATATTTTTAAAAGGCACGTCCAATTTCGTAATATTTTTAAAATTTGTCTCGTGGTTTCCTGCTTTTAAAATTTAGTATACATCATATAAACTACTCAGCTCTTATGAACTTCATACTTATGTATAAGGAGGATTTTGTGTTATTTCTGAAAAATGCCCCGTGATTAATAGCCCAACGTATTACGGCTGGCCGGATGAAAATCATCAAAAAGTGGGACGTTGACTGATGGACTTATAATTTTTTCTGACTGAGTGAACGCGGCAACGCTATTTGATAGGTCTGAAAAATGATACGACTGACTGTATCTACATGGTTCAGTTGTAAACGATTTATGACATTATATAATTGAACTTTATAATAAGTTGGTTCCGACTGTTGACAAAAGTGCTACCTTTTCAGTCAACACCGCACAGCTAAGTACATATTGTTCCGGACTATTAAGTTGCTGAAACGTACAGATCCTTAATCATGAAGATACTAGATTCATGGCCCGTTTCTACCCGTCGGAGTATCGCTCCTACACTTATTTCCGTCGCTTTCACAGATCTAATAGGTCGACGGCACGCCAAGACACGAAGCTTTGCAATGAGATGTAAATCGGTCGCAACGATGTTTTTTTTAATCGCCACCCAAATTGCTTACATAAACATTGTGTTTCTGCCGATTCAGTATTTTGTATGAAATCTGCGAGAAATATAGCGAATTATTTGTCGGATGCATGAGTCAACGGTTCGCGTCTAGCAGTCTGAGCGATTGATGATGTCATGGCATGCTAAATTAGAAATCTTACGGTGCTGCGGTTCGTCCCATTTGTTACTGACCAAACAATTATTCACGTAGTTTACGACTTATGACACATGCACCCTGCCAATAGCACCAGCTCGGCTAATATGACCCCTATTAACGAAGATTTGAGTGTACAATCGAGTGAAGTGTACTTGCTATATCTGATACAACTTACCGTTCCATAGTAATGAAGGTCGGCATACAATTTTGGCCATCTATAAATGGTGATGGAGAGAGCCGTGACCAATATGTCACGAAAAATTAATTTCGCTAAGTTAACCGATTAACTGGCTAATATGTACAATGTTAGAAACCGTAATTAAATCTGAAATTGGAGTAAAAATTAAGGTGGCATTAATGAGAAGGGAAGCCTATTTGGGAAACATGTTACATGAACATTTTCAATTACAGATTATGAAAATTAAACTTTTTGAGCAGTTTTTTTGCATAAACGTACAAACATAAGCCTATTACAATCTTAACATGTAACATTATCGACTTTAAAAGCAATAAAATGCAATGGACGTTCCGGGACTTCTGTGATTTGTATGAATGTGTTATATCCTGGAATGTGTAATTCCAACATTCCAGTAGGATCCACATCGCCATTGTACGTAGAACCAATAGTTCCGTCCTGATAGTATTACTCTGATTGAAATTCCGCTGAGTCTCGATTCCGAGAATCATATATAAATTATTATCTACAATTCCCCATTGTAAGTTCAATGTCCGGTCTGATACGATTATCATACGGTACCCAGTAACCGGCATGTTTATCTCAGTTTAAAAGTTCGGATGGCCGGCCATTTATTTTTGGTGAAGGGTTGTTTAATCTTTACGAGCTTACAAGGGCGCCGTGTGTTCTATGTTTTATAGTTGGGGCGAGATAAGGAGTTGAAATACTGCGCTCGGTATTCATAGCTTGATGTCTATATCTTTTTTCTTCAGTTATAGTATGTAACAATATGGTAAAGTAAGGTCAGGGCAGGAAGGCGCTCATTGGGGAAGGCCTGTTTCCAGCTGTGCACTTAGATAGGCTGATGATCTGATGTGAAGGTAATGCAAGAAATAATGCGAGCTGCTTAATCGTGACTAACTTTAAATGGGAATTATTGGGAATAATTTAAAAGAAAATAATTAACGAAGCTGGGTTAAGACTGTTTAAATGTGTACACTATATTGATACCAGTGACTTCTACAAGTCTGTAAGTCTAGTTCAAGTCAATAAGTTCACTTTACAAGTCTGTAAGTCTAGTTCAAGTCAAGAAGTTCACTTTACAAGTCTGTAAGTCTAGTTCAAGTCAAGAAGTTCACTTTACAAGTCTGTAAGTCTAGTTCAAGTTAAGAAGTTCACTTTACAAATCTGTAAGTTTAGTTCAAATCAAGAAAACTGGAATTGAATTATAGAGGATGAAACCTTGGAATCCTGAAATCACTACCATCAGCTCAAGCTCAGCGGCACTCAATTTTGGCTTCAAAAAACGCAATTAGACTTTATACTTCCTTGCAGTCTGCAGTTTAAGGATGTAAGATTAATAAAGAAACAAATTGAATACTTTTTGGTCTTTCAACAATTGTTATACATTTCTATTCTGAGTGGAGATACGAATCACGTAAAGTGTTTTAATCTAATTTTGTTTAGTAAATAATCGATGAACATTATTGTGACAGTATGGCGGAGAACAGTTATAATGACGGATATTTGGGAGAAGTCACACAGTAAGTTCACAAATCCTTCTACCTGCGTCCTATGTATATTACTTTAATAAAGACATTGTTTTCAAACAATTACAGGGTACGTATTAAAACAGTTAAACACTTTAGTCGGGGTTGTAACATGAAAAGTATTTTTGTTTTCATCAACTGGAGTGCACATTTCCAACATTATTCCTTCAAGTTTTTTCACAATAAATTCATGTGAATAAATTAAATTTATATTTTATCCCCGCAAGCTTTTCGCATACCAAGTTTTTCGCTGGCTGCTTTAATTTAAATCCTGTTTCTAACGTTTGCTACAACTAAAAATCTTAGTAATTCATTTTTTTAGTTAAGTACATTGCAGTTTACGTGAAATAGTTACGTTTTTGTAAGTTGATTAAAAGGAAATTTTGATTTCCGGAATTATGATAAAAAAATTATTGCAGATATTATTATATATATATGTATGTGTACAAAAAAGTCCACTAATAAATAAAATAAAAAATCGATCACGAAAGTTATAAATGCTTAATGGACGGCACTATGTGGTAAGCTGACAACAAAAAATATTAAAAATTAATATTAATATAATATCAGTCCTGAAATTTCTGCGAAGGGGTAAATGTAGTGCCTACATTTACGATTCACCTTTTATTATATACGTGTAACAACGGATGAATCGCAGAATTGAAATAGGGAGACGACCACCGCCATGGACTACGTAGTGAGCTCATTGAATTATACGCACCACAATTTCTCACTTGGACCTTGGGAATGTCAAGTTAGAAAAACCCGAAGTTCCCCGCCTAGGGATCGAACTCAGAAACCTTTTGCTCACAGCTGTGCTTTCCACTCGACCAACGAGGCAGTCAATAATTAATAATTACGGTACAAAACTTAAAGAATGTTAATTAGTAGAAACATGGTATTTTGTGCTTGCAATGTAACATGCGGGCAGGATGGCTATCTCTAAAAAGTCTGTAATAGTTCTGATGCCATCCACTCCTGCTCTGTTATTTAAATAAGTTGGAACAAGATATAACCTCGTTCAATTCTGGTCTATTCTCAGACCAGGACAACCTTTGGGTAGGAGTTAAAAATAGAAATAATTAGATACGGGGCAGACTTGTACTAATATAATTATTAAATAAAATTCAGCATAACACACAGTAGTAATAACAATAATAATGATACTTAATGTTCTCCTGACATTTGATTGTAAGTTATAAAATTAATAATAATATAGAAAACCACTTGTTTTAGCATAAATAGAGTATGGTGTAGCACGTCTGCTTATCTCTGATGACTGGCCAGTAATGAAGCTACGGACTACGTAGGTAGTTAGAAACAAAAAAGAACTTTTGTTTTTTACCGTTATCTGTGTTCCGTTTTTAAAATTTTAAACGTTACTGGCAGCTTGTTTATATTTATATAGCTTCATATAAACGAACTTTTTCTATTCTTCATGAAGCCGAACTGCATTATGAATGGCTGCATGTGTGAAATAAATTTAAAAAAACAATGATGTTTGATTAGTATGCGGGCGGTTTGTCTATTATGAAAATGTCGTCCGTTTGTCCGTCTATTTTAGGTATGGCTTATCGTGTACATCTTGATTAGGAATTAGGGGAGTTTGTGTTTGGACTGCTAAGTGTTCATCAGAGTTAAGGATATATATTAATTATTATATTACATACTAGTAGTGTTATATTATTATATTAATATTTATATTATATTATTATAATAATATTATTATTATTATTATAGTGTTTTATGGTCTTTGATACGGATTAAAGTTATTGGTAAGACATGATTATTTATGGCATTCCTTGGAAATTTGCAGGCTCAAGCGCTTAAAATAAAGTTGAATATTTTAAGTATATTATATCAAATATATTTATTAATTTCAGTGCCTCGTTGGTGGAACGGTTGCATGCGCGACTGGCGATCGGGAGGTCCTGGGTTCAAATCCTACTATTGGAATTTCCTAATTAAAAATTTCTATTAGTGACTTGGAGTCTGGATCTGTGCTCGGTGTATGGCAATAATCTCACCATCTATTCCATGGGACGTAAACGTAACTGGTGAAAATTGTGCTTTGTTTACTTAAATAATTAAAAGGGGCAAAATTATAACTGTCATGTGGCGTGACCCATTAACATTCCACTGTTGGAATATGGGTCTCCTCTCATATTGAGAGGGTTAAGGCCGTAGTCCGCCACGCT